>ML805731.1:99426-127421 GCA_009831015.1 Picea engelmannii
GAGGTCACCGATATACAAGCCATCGCCTACGACCCAAAGAGGAAAGTCATCATGAAGAGAACCACTAAGAAGAGGAAGCTTACTCTGGACAGTTCCATCCTCATCACCACAAAGGAAAAGTTGATCAGCACGGAGCATGCCAAGATGCCCAAGCTCATCGACGCAGGGATGGTGATTGCAAATGCCACCCTGGATAGAACAAGGAAACATGAAGAGGATTTGGCCACTGCACTAAAGGAGTTGGAGCATCTGTGCCATTTGGATAAATACTATTAGGATTCCACGTAGGCCACATTTTTCTTGAGAAGAAATTTCTAGGATGCCTACAGTAAATTCATGAGTGAGAGGCACCTTTTCATTGTAGGGATAATAGATTTCCAAGAAGACACCATTATGGTGCTGGAAATGTGCAAGGAAATGGAAATATTCTATGAGAAATCCCACCAAACGATGGAAAGAATTGATTACATTAGTGTGGTTCAAAAGGGCTGAGATGCCAAAGATGATCAGGATTTATGTAGGAACACAATGAAATATAGAAATACACATAAACGCAGAGATGAAGTGGTAATAAGACTTCGTTTCATTAATAACAAATGACTGAAATATGCTTACAGACATAATGGAAATAAACTAGCTAGGGCACTGGTAGTTTATCTATGAGAAGACATGTGGCGGATACTGGCCTCTGAACTATGTTACAATGAGGCTCGAAGGCCTATTATTATTGAGAAACAATGGAAAACCCTAAACATCCAAATACCTAACCCTAGGAGATGAAACGCCAAGACTATGGGCCCCGTTTGGGTAAGTTGGTACATCAACTTCCCGGGGACATAAGTTTTGCATACGATCTCCATTTGACACATTCCATACTTCGTTAGAAATATCTATCAGAGGAATACAAATTTTGGGTGAGAAACATTGGTTTATGATCCATGTTGCTCCACGTTTTCCCAAAAAATGTTGTTCAAGGACTCAAAACGGCTCCGGAAGTTCAGGACTTGAAAAACTGCTAAAAATAGTAAACTGTGCAAAAATTAAAAAACCTGAAAGAAGCAATGGTGGGGGTCCAAGTGGAATAGGTGGGTGGCCAACAATATCCACCTGGATCATTCCTCCCCCCTTAGGAAGCAATGGTCGCCGTTGCATTGAGTTCCTCCATGAGATGAGGAAACTTTTGCTGAACTTGGTCCTTGGTGAGCCACTTGCCTTGGTGAAGGAGTTGGCCTGCATTGACAACTCGATATAGTGGTATCCTTTGTTTTCGGGTGTGCTTGATCTATGTATCCATGATCTGATCAGTTTTGTCTTGTTCCATGCAATCTGGATTTAACTCTGTTGGTGTGAGTTGTTCTTCCATGTCGGATGTGTCTAGTAGAGGTGGAAAGTAGGGCCGAAGGCGGTCCACATTGAACACTGGGCGCAGACCTAGGAATGGTGGAATGTTGATATCAAAGGAATTTTCCCCTACATCCTTGGTGAGGGTGTATGGCCCATATCGGAGTGGACAAATATTGTGGTGGGGTCCAACGAGGCGCTCCTTTTGCAAATGTAGCCACACTTTGTCGCCCACCTGGAAGTTGTGTGGCACCCGATGTTGATCATGTCACTGCTTGTACTTAGCATTGGCTCTGTCCAAAATGTCATGAACCTGTTGGTGGATGAAACTGTTAGCAGATGTGTTGAATGTGCTCAATGAAGTTGTTTTCCTTGTCAGCCTCAGACTGGACATGAGCTGAATCTTTCTGAGTAGTCACAAATGGCATGGCTATGTCAATGGGACATAGTGGCTGGAATCCCAAGCCCACTTGAAAGGGGCTGTGGTTGGTTGAACTATGGAGAGACTGGTTGTAGATGTGTTGTACATAGGGGAGGCTCTCATCCCATGTGCGTGGATTCTTTGAATTGTACATGTGAAAAATGTGTACGATCATCCGGTTGACGACCTCTGCCTGGCCATTAGTTTGTGGATGGAAAGCTGTAGACTTGGTGATCTTGGTGTCCAGCATTGACCAGAGGTTGGACCAAAATGTATTGAGGAACCTAATGTCCCGATATGAGATGATAGACTTTGGGATCCCAAAGTGTACCCACACTCGTTCAAAGAAGAGTTTAGCAGTGGCTTCTACTGTGATATTCTTCTTGCAGACCATCATAATGGACATCTTCGAGAATCGATCAACGACCAAAAAAACACAGTCATTTCCATGCTTAGTAGAAGGAAGGCCCGACATGTAATCCATAGATATGGATTCCCAAGGTCGAATGGGGGTAGGAAGCGGAGTATAGAGGCCTTTCTTCTTGATGGTCGGTTTGGCAATGGCACAAGAAGTGCAGGACTTGATGTACTTCCCAACATCTTGTCAAAGGTTCGGACAATAGAAATACTTTTGCAGTACTGACACGGTTTTCTTGACCCTGAAATGCCTAGCAACCCGACTATAGTGAGCCTCCCAAATCATCTTGGCATGCTCACTTGAAGGAACACAAAGGTGTCCCAGGTGACAAAGCAGGGCATCCTGGAGGTGAAAATTGGGAACTTGCTTACCCTCCAAGAGTGTATTGTATGTGTGGCCGAATTCTGGATCACTTGTGTAGAGAAGTGGCCAATCGGAAGTATCATGCCCACAAGAGTTGAGCACAGTGGTTAGCGCCACGATGGGTGGTCGACTGAGGCATTCTGAAACATTATTGGAGCTGCCTTTTTTGTACTTAATGTTCAAATGAAATTGTTGTAGGTATGTGGACCACTTCTGATGGTGATCGTTCTGTAGCTTCCCTTGTGTCTGTATGAACTGCAGGGGTCGGTGGTCTATGTGGATGATTGTTTCCTTTCCCAAAATGTAATTCTTCCATTGCCGAGAAGCTTGCACAATGGAATACATTTCTTTGTCATAAGTGGGATACTTTCGGAATGTGTCGGAAAGTGTCTCACTATGATATGACACTGGATGCCCATGTTGAGTAAGGAATGCCCCAATAGCATAGTCAGAGGCATCTGTCTCGATCTCAAATGGTTGTTGCAAGTCTGGTAATGTGAGCACTGGTGCAAAGCAGAGGCAATGCTTCAACTCCCCGAATGCCTTCTATTGAGATTCAGACCAAAAGAATTTTTCTTTAGCTCCTCCCTTGGTGACTTGACTCAATGGCCAAGTGATATGAGAGAATTCCAACACAAATCTGCGGTAGAAATTGGCAAGACCTAAAAAGCTGCGGAGATCTGTTAGGGTGGTTGGGGATGGCCAATCCCGAATGACTTGGATATTTGTTGGATCCACATGTACCCCCCACTCATCAATAATGTATCCCAGATACTAAACCTGGGTCATGCCAAAAGTGCGTTTCTCCAAATTGGCACACAACTTGTGTTGCCGCAGTGTTTGGAGAACCTGTCAGATGTGGTAGAGGTGCTCTTCCCAAGTCTAGCTGAAGATCAGAATGTCATCCAAGTACACCACTACGAATGAGTTGGTGAATGGCCGCAAGATTTCATCCATTAGCCTCATGAATTTTGCAGGGGCATTCGTCAACCTGAAAGGCATGACCAACCATTCGAAAAGGCCCTCCCTCCTTAGATTTGAATGCAGTCTTACACACATCAAAGGGTTCGATTTGTACTTGGTGATACCCAGACTTCAAGTCGATCTTGTTGAAATATTTCACCCGCTTGAGTTGGTCCAGAAGGTCATCAATCCATGGGATCAGGTACCTATTACGGACAATGATCTTGTTCAGTGCCCGATAGTCAATGCCGAGTCTCCAAGTCCCATCCTTCTTCTGCACCAACACGATTGGGCTCCCACAGGGCGATGAACTTGGTCAGATGTGACCTTCCTGCAACAGCTCCTGAATCTTCCTCTTGATTTCTTCATTCTCCAGAACAGAGCGTCGATAGATGGGTCCATTGGGTAGTGATGCACCTGGGGTCATATCGATGGGGTGCTTGACTTGGTAGTGTAGAGGCACCCCTACGGGGGAGGTGAATATGTCCTCATACTCTTCCACAACCTTATCCATCTATTGTTTTCGTGCAGTGGGTCCCTATCTGGAGGTCATGGCCACAGTCTTCCTCTTTCCTTAAGGGCAGATCATCTGGAAAACAAATTTCCTAGTTTTGGAAATGAGCTTACTGCATTGTTTTGCAGTAACCAAAGATATGGTGGTAGGCGGCGCTATCTCCGGTATCCTATACAGCTTATTGCCCAAAGTGATAATAACAGCATGAGGCCTGGACTGATACACAACATGTTGCTTCCACAAGTATGGTTGGCCTAATAATACATCAGAAACATCAAGAGGAGCAATGTCACATAATACCTCATCCGTGAAGGGTTTGATGATGTAGGGAAGGCGACATTGTTGACTGACACGGAGGTTCCTTCCTTGGTGCAACCACTCGATGGTGTATGGTTGTGGGTGTGCTGTGGTCAGCAAGCCCAACCGCTTCACGACCTCTACTGAGATGAGGTTCTTCTGGCTCCCGCTGTCGGCAATGAACTGCAACGAGGAACCCTTTACCCACATCTTGGAATGGAAGAGACACTTTGCCTCCTCTGGATCTTTTGGTTCCTCCTTCTGGATATTCGTGGTGGCAACGGTGGCATTGGGATCTACATCGATAATCTGCTTCCCCCTATCATTCCCCTTGTCAGGTTCTGATTCATATTTAGAGCATGCATCCTATTCAGAAGCCTTCAACTCGGCTACCAGTGACTACTTGGCCCGAAACTCACTTGTGTTGTGAGTGGAGCTCTTATGGAACTCACACCACTTCCCCATGTCCTTTTTTGGCTTTGTGGTGTTGTTCTTTGCTTGTGGCTTTGGCAGGTTGTCATGGGCTGCCCTGCCTTGGCTTGGTCCTTTGTTCTGTAGTTTGGGGGTACCTTTCCCTTTCTTCTAATTTGCAGACCCAAAGTCTCGCCTCTTCTGTTTGAACTTCTGCTCAATCTTGGCAGCATATTGGTATGCCACACCAAGCGAGGAGATGTCGAGGAACTCCATTTCCTCCTGAATGTATCTGTGTATTTTAACACCAAATGTTTCTCTAAATCTTTGATACCCAACTTTGTGCGTAGGGTATGAAACAAATTTTTCATCTCGTGCACTTCTTGGTCCCTTTGTTGCCACAACATAGTCCATTGTATGTATTTGTCCTCATAGCTCCCCACAGGATAATATTGTTCCTTGATGGTGTCTCAAAAATAATTCCAAGTGGGTGCGGCCGAGAATAGAGAGGGTTCCCCCTCATCCTGTTGTTTTGAGTAGGCTTCCCACCAGTCCTTGACATGGGGGGTGGCTTTGAGGAGTGCAAAAATAATATTTTCTTGGTCGAAAAAGTCATGAATCGAGAAATATCCTTCTAATAGATTCAACCATCTATCTATGGCATCTGCATCTATTTGGCCCTCAAATATGGGAATGTCAAAGTTTACTTGTACCTTAAAAGGAGTGGCACCTCCAGAGTGGCTATTGGATGTCGATGCGCCGCCAGTGGGAATCCGTTGAAGAATCTAGGCAAAGTTGTCCATCATCGCATTCCTTTGTTTCTCGAGGGCCTCCTCGAGCAACATTTTGATAGGATCTCCTGCTCCCTCATCTTTCTTTTCTTCCCCCATGGGCAGTCGTCGGGGTTTATGAGGCTGATCTTGCAAAGGTTCAACTAGATTGAGCCCCAACTCCCTATACCCCGACCTTGTTGGGGACATGCAAAGAAGGATCGAGAATGAGCAGACTGCTTTGATACCACTAATCCAGATTTATGTAGGAACACAATGAAATATAGAAATACACATAAACACAGAGATGTAGCAGAAATAAGACTTCATTTCATTAATAACAAATGACTGAAATATGCTTATAGACAGAATGGAAATAAACTAGCTAGGGTGCTAGTAGCTTATCTCTGAGAAGAGATGTGGTGGCTACTGGCCTCATAAACTGTGTTACAATGAGGCTCGAAGGCCTATTATTATTGAGAAAAAATGGAAAACCCTAAACATCCAAAGACCTAACACTAGGAGATGAAACGCCAAGACTATGGGCCCCATTTGGGTAAGTTGGTACATCAACTTCCGAGGGATGTAACTTTGGCATACAATCTTCGTTTGATGCGTTCCATACCTCATTAGAAGGATCCATTCGAGGAATACAACTTTTGGGTGAGCAACATGATCTACGATCCATGTTGCTCCCCGTTTTCCCAAAAAATGTCGTTTAAGGCCTCAAAATGGCTCTGGAAGTTCAGGACCCGAAAAACTGCTAAAAATTATAAACTGTGCGAAAACTGAAAAACTGAAAGAAGAAATGGTGGGGGTCCAAGTGGAATAGGTGGGTGGCCACCAATATCCACCTGGATCAAAAGATTACGACATTCGAGTACTAACGGATAGCAGCATTGACCATATAAGGAATTCGATTGAATACTAGGTGAAGATGGCCCAAGAACCTAATCAGGAGATCCAAGAGAAATGGGCTGATTGTGAAAGGATTTAGACTAAGATCAATTGGGCGATGAGAGACATTGGTCTCCCAGAATTCGGCATACCCAAGGACTTTGTCGACTTGCATGACATAGCAAACTACATGCAGAACAAGACTCATCGTGGACTACTGAGATATAAAATGTGGTGAACATGAAGCCAGGTCAAGTAGAAGAGTTCATAGAGTACCTGATCAAGGCTCGGACAGTGTTACATTAGTTAAGTGCTAAAGTAGTCAAGTATCAGGCATGGGCAGTGGAAATAAAGGAGATCCTTTCAGCCTCGATGGACCAACACAAATTCCCATATGCCAACACATGCGAGGAATGCTTCGTCAAATGGTCAGAGTATGAGAAGAGTCATCCACTTGAGTGAAACCATTTGATGACTCTTAGAAGACTGAGAGATGAAAGATCCATGTGGCAATGTTTTGTCTTACTTAGCTTGCACTTTTGATAGTTATTTTTAATTATATTTTTTTATAAATAAGAGGATCAACCCATTAGAAGAAGTCAATGGTTTTTGCAAAGACCCTCATTTTTGGAATTGTAAAGAACTATTTCTAAACTACCTTAATTGAGAAGTCATATTTAGGACCAGAGACACTTATTTTTTTCATCAAAGGCGTGTGTGATTCTATCTAAGGAGGAATTACTTCTGATTTTATCTCATGAATGGACATTGTAACAAGTAAGAGAATCTGAATCTATTGATAAGTTAGTTGATTCAATGTTTTATAGTTCTTGTCTCTAATGATGGAAAACAAATCGTTGTGTTAATGTGTGGTTAATGATTAGAGCTAAGGAAAATATTTTTCTTTCCATCGTTTATTGCATGTATGTTTTCTTTCGATAAATGTACCTCTGTCAATGATTGAACTACTAGCAAGTTAATGTATTAATACTAGGCTTGTCATAGGTGTAAAAATATTTGTCTGCATGCTTGAGCACAAGGGTTATCCCGAGATCAATATTCTCCATTAGTTAAACTGTCCCCCCTTTTACCAGCTGGTTTATACTGGCACACATCTTTTTATCATACTCATCTAGTAAAAGAAAATACAAAATAGAGAAAATTCAAACTGAAGGAGGAGCCTTCACAAGCAGACATCCTGTCAATCACTACATAAATCCCATCGATTAATTGGCCGGATCATAAGATATGGAGAACCATTCCATTATCAAAATGCTGCAGAGTCTAATTGGGCCTCAGTGGCGGGTTTGGTTCCTACTGTTGAGTTAAAGCGATTTAGGACCCCTCAACAGAATTGGCACTAGAAGGAGGGCCAAAGAATGAATGGCTGACAATATTTTTGATAGAATATTTCACATATCCTGTATATTCAAAACAACCCACATGCATGTCTAGTCATTCTCAAGACAAACCACACACGCTAAGTACTCCTAAAATGAGTAACTCACCCCAGCAAGAGGAATAACATTTATTCCCTGAAATACCTTACACTCTTCCCCACAAGGAGTTGAGCCAGTTCATAAGAATCACAAGAGCTTACACCCAACAAATCAAAGAACTACCCTTAGCTCCATTATTTCCTCATAGAAAACAAGTGAGCAGACCAGTGGTTGACACCCCCGACTAGGTTTTTGTCCACACAATATAAGATCTCATATATTTCTCCCTCACCGAAATTGAACATCCTCTTAATCTAATCCTTGAAAGACCAGTTGGTAACTTCTCTGAGATCGACAATTTTTATGATGAGGAAGGGTTTAACTCAAAATGCTTAGTTTTGGAGTCGGACAACATGGAAGATAACAATGAGCATAATGAATAAAGGGAAAAACCACCTCAGAATAATCAACCGTGGCTGGCCAAAGATTCTCTAGAAATCCCCGAACAAGTACATAACCTTCCTTGACATCCAAAAAAGTTACTCCCTAAATTCGACCTTGAAACCTCATGACTTCCTAAAGACCATATCAAAAAATTCATTCTAGATATTAGACTGATGATGTCCAACATGAAGATTTAGTATGCAAGATTTTTCCCTATACTTTTGAGAATTCAGCCTCCATGTGTTATTTTAACTTACCTGTAGGGTCCATAACTAGCTGGACAAAGTTTCAAAAGGATTTTCTAGATAAATTTATAGAAGAAACCACTACAGGAGCTTTAATGGCTGAGTTGTTTTCTACCACCATGAGTTCAAAGGAGAAGGTTAAAGACTTCTGTTAGCGTCAGAAGTCACTCCTGGATTGCTTGCAGGAGAAGAGCCCAACACCCATTAGTTTAATGTCACGATTTCTTTATAAAGGGATGATCAAATGGAGATAAAGGCTTGAGGAGATATCACTCTAACTTAGGGATTGGGTCTAGCATGTATGGAACAAAGGAGGTCTTGATCTAACTTCAGCCAGTGGGTTGATTAAAAGATGAGCAGGTGGAAGACTTGGTAAGAAAGGTGAACAAACAGCTTTGGGCAATGGGCTTTCAGTGGTTTGCAAAAGAAAGACTCTGAATGCAAGATCCTCTTGGTTCAGGGTCTCAAGAAACTGAAAAGGGGACTTTAATGGATCCCCCAATTCCAAGTCACTCAGCACTGAGAAAAACACAAGGACTGATTAGAACAATGTAACTGCTACAGTGATCCTATCCAACATCATCCTATAACAACTACAACTCGACTGGACCCTCCAATTCTGAGTTGTTCTAACATAGTATAACAAATATGTAAAAGAAAATGGCATTCATAAGGCAAGAAGTCTCAAAATTCTATGCATAACCAGAGTATCAGTGCTTCATTAAAGCTTTACAACCGGGAGCTCTGCTCAACCATCCATTCATACAACAATGGTGAAAACGCCTTCATATACTCAAAACAACAACAACAACAAAATCGAGACATTGCATTAAAAGCTTTGCATCTGCATGGCTTCTGACAATCTGCACCTGCAATCTTTGACTAATTGTGCACCTATGGCGGATGCAATCGGACTCCTGACAGCTCCGTAGGGGGAAACGATGTGCCTTTAATTCATCGCCGGAATTTCCCATTATGGCGGAGGCGATATCTAACCACCACCAACTGCTTCAATAATTGCTTCATCGGGATTGAGGATGGCTCGGCCAACTCGGCGCTTTTGGGACGTGGACGGCCCCTCGCACTGCCACCTGGATTAACTGAACAGCCTGATGAATAGGCATGGAGGCCAGCGCGAAGGAGTGGCGCGCAGATCCCAGCCGTCAGAGAGGTGCGCCCCCGATTCTAGACCCCCCGCCCTCTACTTAAAGGTAGAAAGGTGGAGGGGGTCCGGAATCCTATATGCACCGTTGATCCAGGCACGTGAATTTCTGTCATCCACAACTTCTTGCCGCTTAATCACAAGCGCGTTTGCATTCCAAACTTAGGACAAGTGGGTTTTAACCCTTTCCTTTGCATTTTACCCCCCTTTAAGTCCAATGCACCCGAGTTTCATCGATGGATGGACAGCTGAGAGGACCTCGGTGCTTCCAATGTGAAAATCTCGAATGGCCCCACTCGTGGCTCAGCTATTGCGCCGCGTGTCCTCCATTACCAGGCTCGCTTGATGTGACCAGGTGCTAGGACCATAGGCTTAGTTCAAAGGCACTTATCGATGTTTCAGGGTTCGGGGTTTCGATATGTGAGATGACGAGGGACTTTTATCCTTCAAATTCCCGAATGTCGATATGCCGACGTGACTAGATCTTGCACCACTCGTCACTGGATCGGACGACCCAGATTTAGTATTGAAATATAGGTGCTTTCTTTGAAACTATATATCAGTTAACTTGGTAGCCCCGATATCCCGATGACCATTGATCTGTTCTTATGGAAAAATCTGGGCCGTTGACAACGTAATTTCACCCGCTCATTTGATTGGAAGCCGTAAAACGATATTTTTCCATGCTGCGCTTGGGCGCTTCTCGTGTAACTTGCAGACCCAAATGCTCTCGAGCCCAAGACAAGAATTATCGCTAACAACTTCAATCAATGATTCACCACTATTTTGAACAAATTTCAACCCAAAGCTTAACCCACTTAGGAGTTGCAAATTGAATTATACGCTAATGCTCTCTTACCTTCCATTTCCATGTTTGTGAAGAGGGTTTCCAAAACAACCTTAGATGAGAATTTTGAGGAAGCTAAAACAATAGAATTCCAAATGAAGGGATGTAAATAAGGTCGGGTCTCATTAGTTAAGAAGGAAGTTCAACCTCTGCCGAGGAGAGGACTCTTGTTGACCAGACCCCCAGGCAAACAAACAGAACAAGGTCCCAAAAAGGGAAGTGGAGACATAGAATACCTACAACGAATGGTAAAGAAGTTTTCAAATGAAATCATAGACATGAAAAGAAGTGCAGGGGAAGGAAACCAAGGACAAAGGCTCTATAAACCCTTTTTTTTTTAAAATTCATCATTCAAAGCAATTGAACTTCCCCCATATAACTTAAACACCGATCTGGGAAATGTAGCATCTAACTCTTTCTGTACCTATCACCAAGAGAAACATTTTGAAAGAGACTGCCCATAATGGGTGCATGCCATGAATTTGATGACCAATCGGTTTCTAAATGAGGTTTCCCTTACCGAACAATCAAGTAGCCCAGCTGTGAATATTGATGATCAGGAAGAGTTTGATGCACCAAAAGAAACAACCATGCTGATATGGGACCCTAACCTACGAATTCCCTTCGATGATCTATTTGAGGTTCGAGAACCACCCGATGAGGTCTTGGTTGTGCAAACGCGAAGTAGGGGTCATCCTATCTCAAATGACCTTACCACTACCCAAACTTTGGGAGGGAAACCAAATTTCTATCACCCTAAAGTACATTTTGTCTCTCGAAGAAATCCCATAAACATACATACATGAGAATCGCCCAGGCTACACTACAATATAGTAGAATATTTGAAAAAATTGAAGGAAAATATATTGGTCATGGACATATGTAGAATTCCCATGCAAAAGGACTTTCTGTTACAAGATTTGAAGTCAGTAGAAACTCTCGTAACAATCACTGACCAAGGAGAAAATCCAACCCTCACAGATCTGAGGAATAGTCCAACTGTGAACGCTTGATTTGAAGATAAAAAAGGAAATCCTTTTGTCCCACTGTTTCTTTTGACATTTGAAGTCTTCAACGAAAACCTCCATAATTGTTTGGTTGACTCAGGCACATCCTCTAATGTTATGCCACTATCTATATGAAATAAATTAAATGAAATCCCTCTCAAAATTGATAAACATGTGATACAACTAGACAAAACCTAGGTGAAAGTTATGGGAGAACTCGAGGATGTTATGATCAGGATGGAGACACACCTGAAATTTGTTCAAGTGATTGACATCATTGTAGTATATATCCCAGAAGCCTATGGATTGCTACTCAGTCGATATTGGTTTGAAAATTTAAATGGATACTTTAGTACAGTCTGGGCTCACCTTTGGTTTCCATTAAAGGGACACGCGAATATGATAAGGATCGATAGGGAAATATATCTAAAACATATTGTCACCAACCCAGAAACCCTCAACAAACCTTCTTCAACATATTTCCCCGTGCTAGGAAATTATTCCTGCGACTCCAATTTTCATAATTTCTCACCCCTCTCATCTGATGTTCCTCTTACTCGAAACTATGAAATGACTTTTCAAGAAAATTTTCCGACGACGGTGGAGGAAACCCTCTTCTGTCAGGAACCTGTGTTTAAAAAAATGGAACAGATAGGAGGAAAGGAGGAAAGTGGTAGGAAAAAAGAAACTAATGGTTTTCTCTCACAAATTTGGACCTTATACTTTGATCGATATAAATCGCAAGAAGGGTTAGGGGCAGGGTGTATCCTCATTGATTGAAAAGGTAAATGAAATTTCTTGTCCTGCAGACTAGAATTTGAATGCACAAACAACACCGTCGAGTATGAAGCTCTAGTACAAGGGATAAAGAAATCCATAGACTTAAACATTAAAGAACTAAAGGTTTTTGGAGATTCTGAAATCATTGTTAGAAAAGTAAGAAACATTATGCATTAAAAATCTCCCCACCTGAGGAATTATCAATAGCAAGTGAACAAACTAATAGAACATTTTGAAGCCTTCAACATGTTGATGATTGTAGCTATGTGAGACATTATCCAGCTTATAAACCTGTGAGATGTGGATCATTGTAGCCATGTGAGATATTCTCCATCTTACAAACCTGAGAGAAATCCCCTAAGAAGGGTACATGGTTCCTACCTGAGATAGAGATGGAACATAGAGATGACCTCCTGCATTCAGAGAGTTGAGAAGAACTCCAGATGATTATCAAGTGGGAAAGGAGATCTGTTGAGTTAGACGTGCATGTGGCTGAGCACAAGGTGAACGTTTGAAATCCAAAAGTGTTGGGTGCATTGTCATGTGAACAGAAATGAAGATGATGTATTAGCCTCCTCTGAGCAACAGAGTTGATGCGAAAATCCAAATGATTCTCCTGTGTGAGGCAGTGGGAAAGAAGATCTATAGAGTGGATGTGCCTATGGACGAGCACAAATGAATATGTAAAGATCTGGTTCTTCTATGTAATGCAATGAGCCAGAGATATGGACATCCTTATGGATGTGCCCCTAGTGGATGAGCACTAGTGGGTGTATCAGATCCCCTGCTATATTGTTCAAGAGTCAGACCTAGATGTAACCCTATTTGTAATGTAAAGGGTACAGGTCAGCCCCACCTTAATGTGGATGGTAATTAATGTAAAAGATAATTAATCTAGTTAATATTAATTATATTATGAGCTAGTGAGGTCGACCCTATTATTCCAATAGACACTTCTATTGACAGGTTCAGATTAGTATAATTAAAGGTAAACTCCCCATTGAGGAATCATATCTTTTGTGTGATTTTGGAAATTTCAGAAAGTACACCTTCTTGGGAAAAAGTGTGCACCTCTCTTGGGTGCTAGTCTTTTAGGGTTTGAGTACCCTCTTGTGTGCTATGTTTCTTGGTGGTGAAGATATTTCTCTTTAAGAATATAGTAAAGGATTTGGTTGGGTTTTCTCCCCTTGTTGAGAAGGGTTTCCCATGATACTTCTTGTGTTCTTGTGCATGGTGCTTCTTCTTCTGACCTTGGTTGCTACAACATAAATGGTTATGATTAAATGCTAAAATGGAATGAACTTCATGCTTAACCTTTCTTATTGAAAAATAAACACAACATTACATTGATCCCCAGGACAAAGAACACTCTTGTTGACTCTCTGGCCATCGTTGCCTCAAGGCTATCCCCTCTAGAAGACTATGAAGCCTCTCGATTCACTGTGGAGCTACTATATAAACCATCGATGCCCAACAATATTTCCAATTGGAAGGACTTTGAAGGAGTTGAACAAATCATAAAATGTTTAACCAATCAGGATAATTTTAGAGATCTGGATATTGACGATGAAAAATTTCAAGCACAAACCGACCCCCATGTGAAAAAACTTGAAACAAATCAATCAAATGATAAACTAGGTCTCACATAATACCTAAAGGGGTAGCCAATTTAGAAAACCTTTTCACTTAAGGGAAATATTTAAACGGTTAATGAACACAAAGATAGAGAGTTCCTATCCCATGTACGAAACCATTAATCTAGGAACCCTGGAGAACCCTAGGAATATTAATCTTGGCAAGATAGTATCTAAAGAACAAAGGAATACCTATCTCAAACTTTTCAGAGAATATCAAGATGGTTTTGCATGGTACTACCAAGATATGAAAACTTATGATACTCATATCATTCAACACACAATACCATTAAAACCTAGAGTAAAACCCTTCCAATAGAAGCTCTGAAAGTACCACCCATCTCTAGAACCTCTCATGTGTCAGAAGTTGAAGAAATTACTAGATTATAATATTATGTTCTAGGTTAGACACTCTGCATGGGTAGAAAATATGGTTCTTGTGAGGAAAAAATATGGGGAGATCTGTTCGTCTGTGGATTTTAGGAACCTCAACAGAGCATCAGAAAAGGACAACTACCCAGTCCCACTGATGGAGCAACTCTTGCAGATTGTGTCTGGTTCTGATATTTTCTCTCTATTGGATGGTTTTTCAGGTTACAACCAAGTTCTAGTTTCAAAGGAAGACCGTTTGAAAATTACTTTACCAACCAAGTGGGGAACCTTTGGTTATAAATTCATTCCCTTTGGGTTAATCAATGCCAGGGAAACCTTACAAAGGGCCATGGACGTAGCGTTTCAGGGAATAATCAACAAATGCGTAGTATTTTATTTGGATGATGTGACTATGTATTCAAAAAACAAAGAAGATCACATCCAACACTTAACCCATATTTTTAAAAGTTGTAGGAAATACAGTATATCCTTAAACCCTAAGAAACTATCTTCGGTGTTAAGGTAAACTACTAGGTGATATTATATCTCAAGCAGGAATTTGCATAGACCTAGAATGAATTAGGGCTATATATCAGCTTCCATTACCCCACAACAAAAAGGCTATGCAATCCTTATTTGGGAAAATCAATTTTGTGAGAAATTTCACCCCCGAATTCGCTGAAACTATCAAACCCCTACAAAAAATGATCTGCAAAGATGTTGAATTTAAGTGGGATGATGAACGAAAAAGTTCTTTTAGAAATATTAAGGCTGCAATATCTCAAGCTCTAGTGTTGCGAAGTCCCGACTTTAGAAAAGATTTATTCCTCTACACTTTTGCCTCCGACCAATCGTTAGCTTCAGTATTAACTTAGAAGGATGATGAAAACAATGAGGCCCTGGTCTCATTTATGATCACTAATCTCCAAGGGGTTGAAATAAATTACCCTGCTATAGAAAAGAAGGCTTATGCAGTTTACAAGGAAGTGAAACACTTCATATCTTACATCCTAAAGAAAAATACCAAAGTCATTGTGCCTCATCCTACAATCCGATCCCTATTCACTCAATAGGAGATGGGGGAAAGAAGAGGAAACTGGATGGAAGTGGTCCAGTAATTTGATCTAGATATAAAACCTACTAAGTTGGTTAAGGGACAAGGATTATGTAAACCGACAGCTGAAGCCCAACACCAAGTAAATGAAGACCCCGGATGGGAGAATGAATTGGCATTGTGGTATGGTGAAGCTTCATATGTCTCCCCAAGGTAGGAGTCTTGGTATGAGACACTAACTTATCTCCTACAAAATGGGACTTTTCCGAAAAACCTAAACCCTAGATAAAGGAGAGTTCTCAGGTTAAAATCAACACAATATCACCTCATAAATTTGGTGTTCTTTCGTGTTAATTATGATGGGGTGATTTTAATATGTCTCAAACGTGAAGATGCAGACAAGGTTCTGAAGGAGCTCCATGATGGAACTGTAGGTGAACACTTCATAGGGAATACCAATGCTCACAAAATACTGAGAGTTGGCTATTATTGGTCTACTCTGTTCAGGGATGCTCACACATATGCTAGAAACTGTAAAACTTGTCAAATAAGTGTGGGGAGGGAAAAGAGAGTAGTTGTCCCACTCCAACCTGTGGCCGTCTCTAGGAAATTCAAGCAATGGGGGTTACATATCATAGGAGAAATTACACTGAGTTCTTCAAAAAAACATAGATACATATTGAAATCCACAGAATATTTCATGAAATGGGCATAGGTTGTCCCTCTGACTCATGTAAGCGAAAAGGTGGTGATCAAATTCATAGAACAACAATTGATTACAAGGTTCAATATTTCGTCCGTCCTTGTTTTCGATAATTCCTCTTACTTTTCTTCCACCCTATTAACAGGGGAACTACTATCCACAGGGGAACGGAGTGGCAGATTCAACCAATAAGAACCTATTGAGGATATTAAAGAAAAAAGTTGCAAAAAATCAGAGGAATTGGCATAGTTCAATTCATAATTCCTTATGGGATGATAGAGTAACACCCAAGGAAGCTATAGGTAATTCCACATACTTTCTGGTATATGGACAGGAAGCCATTCTCCTGAACCGGCTATATTTTCCATCCATTCAGCCTGCTCAGGATTCTAGAGGACAACCTTCATCAATTATACAACAAAGAATTGATACCCTCCTCATGTTGGAAGAAGAAAGGGAGAAAGAAAAATCAAAGTTCAAATCTCATCAACAGATATTTAAAAGGTGGTTCGATAAGAATAAGGCCAAAGAGAAGAATTTTGAGGTAGGAGACTTAGTCCTGAAATGGGATAGAGAAACTGAGCTGAAGGGAAAACACTCAAAGTTTCAGAATCTATGGCTTAGACCTTTTCAGGTAGCGGAAAAAACTAGGGTAGGCACGTATTGGTTGAAAAATATGAGGGGGGAACCTGACGCTCTCTTGAACAATGGCCAATCCCTAAAACAATATTTCTGTTAAAAAAAAAATGTGTGTGTTTTCATGATATTTTATTTTTAGACAGGTTGATTGTGGAGTTCATTTTTTGTTCTTTCTTGTTATAATACTTTCTGTTCTTTTGAAGTTTGTGTTTAGAAAGGAATTCGTTGACCTTAGTTCATGCGATATGATGAAATTTGTTCCTAACTCATGCTTACATACAACACAAGAAGCGTTGGGAGAATTATGGTTGTTTTGAAGGAGTTTTGTATCTAACCTATGAAAATAAACAACCTTGGAAAAGTGATGAAGTTTCCGCTTGGTGGTCTGGTAAAACCTGAAGGGAAATATGGTAAGATAGAAAGGGCTATATGTACCTCAAGACAGATCTAGCAAAAATTCACCTTAACCATCTCATTTTTGCAAATAACATAAGTCCTCTCCCACTCGCTCAGGGCATTCTGCCAAAATAAAATCAATTATATCAAATGAGTGCAAAGGAAGAGAGGGTATGAAAATAACTCCGTCGGGGTGACTCTGTCAAGGCTATGGATGCTCGCTGGCAGTGGAGAAACACCATAGCAAGTGAATGATGATAACTAAAAGTATTGGTGCCAGTGAATAATTTACTCGACTCTTTTCAAAAGAGTTCATGGGTCATGGTTACAGAAAATGAAGGTAGAATAAAGGTTGAAGCCCCACAGGCAAGCACAGTTTTCACCAACCAAGGAATTTCAAATGCAAGGATAAAAGAGTCTCTGATAAAAACCAGTTAATTTCTCATCTAGATTTTTCATAAGCTGATCCTAAGGTAGGAACATATATTCTTCTTTCGCCGAGTAAGTCTCCATTTGTTGAGCCTCAACACACCCTAAAAAAAATCCTTATCAAATTTTGTCACTTTTTGGGTACCACTTGTTTTCTTCACTGTCTGACTCGATTTCATTTTGGGAAATGCTTTGTCTTTGTTTATTATCATGACTCTCATCACCTATTCAAGTTTGTTTGAACTTATGAAACCCCAATACTAAAAGGCCTTAACACCTGAATTAAGAATTGGCAACCAAACACTGCACCTAACGTGCTCAGGTTTGGCCTCGGAAAGAATTCAAGTAAGTAAAGAAACCACTCAGAAAACAAAATTCATCGAGCATCGATATTCATCAGCATTGACAGAAGGTAGTTTTGGTTTGCATAATTTTTTCTCATAAAGGCTCGAGAGATAGTCGATCCCTTTGGCATTGGTAAAATACGAGGAGGACATACGTTAACAAAGGACAAAAGGAGATCCTCGATAATCGATGCCCAAGGAATTTTTATCGGGATCGGGGAAAATATAGAAGGATGACAACAAACATTTTGACCACGATAATTTATCCCCGATCACCGATCCCTGATGCATTTTCAGCATTGATACTTTTCGAGGGAGCCGATCTGAGAGCACTTGGGTAGGTTTATCACCGATCGTTGATCCTTGGCACTTTTCGGCATTGACCAAATAGGATTTGTTTTTAGAAAGAATAGCTTAAGGAAATTCCCAAATCTGATTAATATGAGGGAATTAAGTCATTGGTCTCAAATGCCACGTGGCTTTACTAGGTAAGAGGGTCATACAGTCTAGTTTTATCCCTAGTCATTCTTGGTTCCTTAGTTCCTAGTCACACCTTTGAGTCATCTTTGCCACATCATCACTATATGGTAAGATCAATCGACGTCGGAGATTTTGTAGGAGGATATAAACAAAAATGTTCATAAGAATAATCCTGACCCACGATCCACCCAATATCAGAGAAACACGACATGACATTTTAAACATTAGATACGATCACATTTTGGACATTTAAAGAGGTAATTAATACCCGATATAAGATTAGTTTCTACCTCGTGCGCCAATTAAAACAATATTTTTGAAATCATCGATAGACCAGATCACCACCCGTGCCTCCATCATCAACCCATGATGAATTTAAGTTCTAACTCCTCTAAAGATTCAACAATAGATTTATTGAAATTTCACTCATAACCCAAATTGAATGGCTAATGCGACATGGTAAGACCTTCCCTATTTAAATCTCTTGAACAATTGTGAACACATTCATTCTACGCCTAAGAGAATTCTAGAGCATCCGAAGGAGAAAAACAAGCAAATCGAAGACTGTAATGACCCTCGTGATTATCAAAAACTAGGTTTAACAGGCTTCAGAGGTATGTATCCAAGACTATCAATTCATTGGTTATAATTTATATGTGTTCGTCTAGTTTTCTACACAGTCTCTAAAATATTCTCAATTTGTAGGAACAATGCCACAGAGAAAGACAACAACCAAACGCTCACCGAGATAACCCAAGATGAAAGAACTAGAGACATGTGAAGGTTCTTCTCCAGGGACCACGAGACAATTAGAGTATGCCCCTAGGGTGAAGCCTATGGTCAAAACAACCAAAAAGTAACTTTTCATCCAGCCTCTAGACTTTGGAGATACATAAGAAAGCACCGAATACAAGGTAGCTCTCCCACAGTGGGGGTATCTCTTCAATAGGATTAGAAGGGAAGAATACCCAAAGTATATCCCACATAGTGACCTGGACGTAAGGGTGCTTGATGACCAAGTGTTCCCCAACATCTGGTGATATTATTTACACATGGTGGTGAGAAGAACCCCCGTTTTCCCCTGCATAGAGGTCCCAAAGTGGCTCATCGACCACACAGATGGGAAGAATTTTTTAATCAATGATGAGAATGGCGGGTGCATCGGAGTTTTCCTCCCAACATAGGTCCAAAAATACTATAATCTCGGGGACCCAAAGGAGCATCTCAACATGGAATTCGTGGTGAAGTTCTATGAATTCCATGACACCATCCGGTTGATGGCCTCATGGTGGAGGGAAGACAAAAAATTCACCAATCGGAGAAATGGATGCTACGGGACAATCAACCTGAGGGAGACATACATCTATTTGATGGCTCTAATCTATCTGTTATACGGAGAAAAGGATTGCTCCATGTTTTTGGAAGCATGGATGCCTTTTGCATACATAGTTGCAATCACTGGGAGTAGTTTCAACTGGTCACAAATAATATCCAAACAACTAAGAATATGTGTGCAGAAGGCTCAGACTTTGAAGGAAGGAGAGGCACCAACTTTCTACATGACCTCGTACCTACTCAATGTCATGTGTGCTAGGAACTTCTTTGACGGTATGAATCTGAGATGGCATGTTGCAGAACTCCCGGTCTACATCTACTTCAGCATGATATGGGAAAACAGGTACAAGAAATATTATTCCCTCATATGCAATGAATTCATTGCCCATATTTGTTTTATTATTTATAAGAAGGAATGCCCAAGGCTATCAGTTGCAGCCAAGAAAATGATAGCCAAGGTAGGCCATTGGTACTTGGACGATCACACAACCTACTTCAGGGTGTTTGGGGCCACTGGAGCACCACATTTCCTACCATCTTATGTCCCAAACCAGCTCATCGTGAGATAAATTTTTTATCAGACCATCCTACAGGGCTATAACGCCACATTGGTCAAAGACAAGAAACATGCCTTCATACCCTACAGTTTCGATGTGGGGTTCTATCTAGTAAAGGATACTGCTTAAGCCAAACAAGAAGGGTTGAACCAACTTGAAATTAGGTTCCCTACAGGCCAATTCCACAAGCATGATCCTAAAGGCCTAGTCATCCAACATGCATCACAAGTGTCATCCTACTAGACATATGCTCACAATAAGTTTGGGGATGAAGACTTCACAGAGAACACCCAATACTAGGAAGAGGTGGTGTATAGGATGGTCAACCCAAACATGACCAGGTTCAAGGACATGTGCATATATGAACAAGTGGAAACAAAAGAACAGTCAGCTCAAGTGGCCCTTGGAGCAAGGGAAAAAATTAGAGTGGCAGAGACAGCAGAGGTGCAGGGAAGGGGATTGTTCTTGACACTAGAGTCATAGACAAGGGGTATTCTCTTAATGGTAGAGGAACAGAGTGTAATTGATCAGTTGTAGAATGACTCAGACCTCATAGAGACGACAAGGGTTCCTGCCAACAATCAAATCGAAATATGGGGAAGACCAAGTGACCCAGACCCGATATAGATTGAAGAAACCATCGGGTCAGATAACCATGAAGTTTCAATGCCATAGGTTGGATCACTAGGGAACGTTTCATCTCATCCTGAGATAGCAAGGACATTAGGGAGAGAAGGTACACCAAATCCCTTGTTCGATATAATAACCATCTACGATGATGAGGAGAGATCAAAGGTGTCCCTGGTCACTCAAGTGAAAATCACAAAGGAAACAGAACCTAAGAAAGCATTTTCCCTGAGTCTCGATGCTCCAAATTAGAGCAGTTTGTAGAACGAGTATGAGTTGGAAAGTTCATTGGAGACTGATCCATTTGACATACCAAGAATCCAAATGTACATCTCAAGTGATGAGATAGGACCGGGTGAACAAGGAGAAGGAATTCCATAGCAGGAAATTGACATCTCGATAACCAATTATCAAGTAAGTACCAATCTTTCCCCTGATTCATCAATTTTCACCAGTACTTTACCTCCCGATGAGAAACAACCAGAGGTCGAAATTTCGGGACATACATAAGAGGTTCAAGAACCCAATCTTGAATAGATATACATAGTCAGGATCCTGGGAAACATTCTTACTTAGGGAGAGCAACAAATCCCTGAACCTATGGATGAGGTTAACGATATACAAGCCATCGTCTATGACCGAAAGAGGAAAGCCATCATGAATAGAACCAATAAGAATAGGATTCTTACTCTAGACAATTCCATCCTCATCACCACAGAGGAAAAGTTGATCAGCTTGGAGCATTCTAAGACATCTGAGCTCATTAGTGTAGGGATGGAGATCACAGATGCCACCCTGGATAGAGAAAGGAAAGATGAAGAGGAGTTTGTCGTTGCGCTAAAGGAGTTGGAGCATCTATGCCATTTGGAAAAATACTATCAGAATTCCAGAGAGGACATGGTTTTCTCGAGAAGCGAGTTCCAGGATGCCTATAGTAAATTCACGAGTGAGAGGCACCTTTTCACTGCAGGGATAGTCAATTTCCAAGAAGACGCCCTTATGGTGCTGGAATGGTGTTGGAAATGTGCAAGGACATGGAAATATGGTATGAGAAATCCCACCAAGCAGTGGAAAGAATTGATTACATCATCATGGTTCAAAAGGGTCGAGACGCCGAAGAGCATGACATTTGGGTACTAAGGGACAACAACGTCGATCGTATAAGGAAGTCGGCCGAATACTAGGTGAACATGGCCCAAGAAACTCATCAGGAAATCCAAGAGAAGTGGGTCGACTGCGAAAGGAGCTAGACCAAGATCAATCAGGAGATAAGAGACATCGGTCTCCCAGAATTTGATGCACCTGACGACTTTGTCGACTTGCATGACATAGTCAAACTACATGAAGAACAAGAATCATCGTGGACTGTGGAGATAGAAAACGTGGAAAACATGACGCCGGGTGAAATACAACATTTCATGGAGCACCCCATCAAGGATCAAACAATGTTATAGCAGTTAAGTGCTAAAGTAGTCAAGTATCAGGCATGAGCAGTGGAAATAAAGGATATCCTTTCGGCCCCACTGGACCAACACAGATTCTCGTATGCCAACACATGTGAGGAACTCTTCATCAAATGGTCGAAGTATGAGAAGAGTCATCCACTTGAGTGAAACCATTTGATGACTCTTAGAATACTGAGAGATGAAAGCACCATGTGGCGATGTTTTGTCTTACTTAGATTTTACTTTTGATAGTTATTTTTAGTTAATAATTTGTTATAAATAAGAGGATCGACCTGTTAGAAGAGGTCGAAGGTTTTTTAAAAGACCCTCATTTTAGGAATTGTAAAGAACTATTTCCGAACTACCTTAATTGAGAAGTCATGTTTAGGACTGGAGACAAACTTTTGTTTTTCATCAAAGGCGTGTGTGATTGGATCTATGGAGGAATTACTTCTGACTTTATCTCATGAATGGATGATGTAACGAGTAAGAGTTTCTCAATCTATTGATAAGTTAGTTGATTCAATGTTTTATAGTTCTTGTCTCTAATGATGGAAAGCAAAACATTGTGTTAATGTGTGACTAATAATTATAGATAAGGAAACTATTTTTCTTTCCATCGTTTATTGCATGTATGTTTTCTTTCGATAAATGTATCTCAGTCAATAATTGAATTACCAGCAAGTTAATGTATTAATACTAGGATTGTCATAGGTGTGAAAATCTTTGTCTGCATGCTTGAGCACAAGGGTTATCCCCAGCTCAGTCTTCTCCAGTAGTTAAATTGTCCCCCCTTTTACCAGTTGTTTTATACTGGCACACATCCTTTTATCAGACTCATCTAGTAAAAGAAAATACAAAAAAGATAACATTCAAACTGAAGGAGGAGCTTTCACAAGAAGACATCCTAGCAATCACTACATAAATCCCATCGATTAATTGGCCGGATTGCAAGATATAGAGAACCATTCCACTATCAAAACGCTACAGAATCTAATTGGCCCTCGGTGGTGGGTTTGGTTCTTGTTGTTGAGTTAAAGGGATTTAGGACCCCTCAACACGTTCCACATACAACTGGAAATGGCATGACATGTACTATCCATATAGAATATTCTTACCTGCAAATATATCAAAACTCATACCATTATCCATCAAACAAACTTGGGCCCATTTCCCAAACCTTTCTCCAACTTCACATGGCCATAACTCTCTAACCGTTAGGAGTTATGTGACGTTCCACATACCACCAAAAATGGCATGACATGTACTATCCATATGAAATAGTCTTACCTACAAATATATCAAAACTCATACCATTATCGATCAAACAAACTTGGTTCCATTACCTAAAACTTTGTGCCACCGAAATTTTCTACTAGACTTTCTTCAAGGGTTGACATCAATGACAACCAACCCAAATAATCAATAATATCCCCCTTTGGCATTGATTGAAACACTTTGATGCAATACTGAAGTCATCTAACTCATGCTCCCCCTGTGACCATTACTCCCCCTAGAACCATGCCTCTGTTCTCTTTCCCTAAGCCTGCATCTGATAAATCTCTCCCCCTTTGTCATCAATGGAAAATGTATCTTTCCATCTAGGGCTGCTCCCCCTAATTGAATTGTCCGTGGGGATACTCCCCCTGACTGGAATCTTCCTGAAACTAATCTCCCAACCTAAACTATCCTCTTTATGGTGCTTCCTCGTGTAGATATAAGACATATAAGATAAGCATTCAAAAGAATTCATTTTTGATACAGACCCCCCTTCTCTCCAAAGGGTTGCGTGACCTCTCGGTCTAGGGTCTTCACAAGACTAAACCGAAAAATTTCTTTAGGTATTCCTTAACCCTCTGGAACAATTCACTTAGGCCGATTTTTCCTTTAGCGTAGTTCGTATGACACCCACGATATCTTCTAAGAACTCTTTATGTTTTTCTTAGATTTCAGGTGCTATCTCCCCCATACTAACCCCTCTCCGCATATGACCTCGAGTTGTGACCCTAGGCTTAACTCATTAAGCGCTTCGAGCTTCAGATGTTTTGATTTCAACCTATGCCAATTATTTCTAATTATGAACCAAAAATTCCTCTGAATGAGATCTACGACTCTCGCCGTTCAAACAATCAACGGTCGTGATCCCTTCGGACTCTAGCTTTCGGGAGTCTTCTCTTTTCCAACCTTTCCTTCTCCCGATTCATGAATCCCGACTTTCCTCTAGATGATAAAAGGTCCTTATCTCTTATGCAACCAACGATTAAGATCTATTTCGGACTTCAAGTCTTTGTGACTTCGTGAGTCTTGAATCTTCAAAGATCTGAACCCTTCTCTGACTGACAAGTGTCCATTGAATGGACAACCGAGATCTGTCGAGTGACGAATGAATCAGACCTGTCCAAGAGCTTCAGAACTTCTTTATCTTTGTAGTACCTCCATTTTAATCTTTTGGAGTTCCGAACTCCGAAACGCATAGATCTCTGCCACGTGTCCATACGATCAACAACTATTATCTCTTCACGGCTTCGTGCTTCGTAATTTTTCACCTCTCTACACTTCAAAAATTCTGACTTGCGAATTTCTAAAGGATCCTTGCAACTAACCAGTGCATGAATTCTCTAATATTTAATGGTTTGGAGTGATTTAGCTCCTCTTGGGTGAATCTTGATAGTTTTATCTTCCTTTAGTTACTTTGAATCTCTGCGCTCCACCTTTGAACGCTTCAACTCTTCAAGACTTAGAAAATTTTCTAAGTGGCCTCCTCTCGATGTTTGGAACAACTACTCCTCCTGATTTTTGTTCCCATGAGGTAACTTAAATCCTCGAATCCTCATCTGAACACTGTGATCCTCGAGATTTTAAGAACCTTCAAAGTCTTATAGGCTTCGATGTCCTGTCTTCTATTTCTTCTGAGCTTGAGAATTTGAAACAAGTCTTTCTTTGACGCTTAATTTCTCTCTCCCTTCTGAGCATATGGAACTTCTGAAAGGAATATTCTCTCTGGTTAACTCCCTTTATCCTACGCAATGCACACCTTGCAGAGAAAACAAAGTATTCAGTAACTTCGATTGTGCTATCTCCTACATAGATTTTCCTTCAAGGAATTCAACAACCTTGAGGCTTCTTTCTTGAGTTTATGATTCTTCTAGTGTGCCCTCATGGAACGTTCTTCCTTAACCCAAACTATAATTCATATGTGCACTCTTTGCACCGTCTCACAGAGTTTCAAGAATCTATTGTGCACTCCTTGCACATCTTAAAAGAACCTAATAAATAACTCAACAACTCTCAAATATTAAGAAGTCTATCTTAATCCTACAGATGATAATTAACACGTACATCTACAACATATATCGACATACATATATGATTCAAAGAACACAAATAACATAAATAGACATCATATGCAGGAAAACCTTCTTTTCTTTGTATTAAGATCAATGTTTATTTACAACTGTGTACAAGACTAGACTATTATAGAGTCTCAATTCCTTCTCCTACTCTTATCCTAAACTTCTAAAAAACCTTCTTCTCTATCGCTACTCTATCATTATTCTAACACTTCATTTTAACCCCTAACTCTGGTCTCTTCTTTCTTTTTACAAGAGGGATCCTCGAGCTTATCCTGTCCACCGCCTTAGTGCTATCACTGTCTTAGTTAAGACACCTTATCCCTATGACTCATTACATTGAACAAAGATCCAGACTTGACTCAGATCTAGACCTTCTTACAGTCGCTCATTTTGATGAACCCATCCACACTTGTCCAAAGGCATGGATTTGGCTTTTATCAATCTTACACATAAATTTACATAATTTTATATTTCGAATTTTGAAAATGGGAAGGTCGGTGCCTCTCTCTATCTCCAAATGTGTGCTGATGTGTTGACTTGTTGGCACATATGTCAAGGTGGAAATATGCTCTTGCATCATACTCCATTATTGTGAAAAATTCATGAGCTCCTGCTCATCTTCTCTCCATCTCTGTTGAAATCCACCTGGATCCCAAACCTTTCCTTGGATTTGTCTACCTGCTCCTCTGCTTTGTTGTTGTTGCTTCTTCTTCTTCCCTGCCATTATGGCCAGTTCTCCTTTGTTCAACTTCCCCTTGCTGACTACTTCTTGTGCTGACCTCAACACCAACCTCCTGATTTGTTCAATCACCATGTCCAACTGCTCTACTGGTTGACTCCTTCCTTCATGTAGATTATTTTGTTGCATCTCCTCCTTATGCTGATGAAAGTAAAGATTATATTAACCTCTCATGCTGTCTTCTTTTCCTGTAATATTAACTTGCCATTCTTCTATAGATTTCAGTTCTTCAGTTTCCTCACTGACATGTTGTTCAGCCATCTCCCTTGACAAATTATTTTCTGCCAACTTCTCTTGTGTTGATTTAGTTCCAATTTCTTCCAAATTCTTCTCACGTTGCTATGATCCTCCATCTATTTCCAACTTAGCCTATTGGATATGCATGATTTTCACTATCACTCTTCTCTTCAGAGCTTACAGTTCTTCACACATATCAGTAAAGCCCATGCTACCTACTTCCTCTTATGTTGTAGACTCCATTGTTGCAGTCATCTCCTATTCATCTTCCTGGATGAAAATTTTGAGCCATTCCTCAGAATTTTCTTCTTCTTCTGTTGGAATATACTTCAATATATTCTCATTCTCCTCTTCTTTGACATTTCTTGTTGGTTTTCCTTTTATTGTTTCACCTACAACACATGCTCTGGAATCAAATTGGTTGTTTGGAAGGAATATCTGAATTCCCCCAATGATCAAAATACACCTCTGATCCTCCTCCTGGATAGGGGAAATATGTAACTTCCCATCATCTTCATTCATATGGCTTACAACCCCACATAAATATTCATCCATCAACACTCCTTGTTGATATGAACTCTCAGCTGAGTTCATCTCTTTTTCCTGGCCCACCTGGCAATCTGGGACTTCTCCTTTTCTCTCCTGGAAGTCTATGAAATCCACTGATCTCATCTCATTTCCCTCCTGGAAATATGAACTTTATCTTCTGCTCTCCTAGCAATCTATGAGATCTCCAAATAATCTCATCTCATCCCCCACCTAGAAATCTGAGATTCCATCACTTCCCACCCAATAGTCCATGGGATCTTTATCTAATCTCTCCTCCTCATCATCACTGAGTATTTTTCCAACTTCTAGCTCACATATGTGAATCACTTTTCTTCCTGTGTTACTGAGGTTTTCACCATGGCTCAACCACCTTCTCAACATTTGTTGTTGCCTTCTGGCCATCAAATTCTGGACATGCCACTTATATTTCCTCTTCAAAGGCCATTCATATGTCCAGTGTACCTTTGCATCCTACTCCATCTTCAATGCTAGCCTCTCCATTTTTGCTCTTATTTCTGTGAGCTCTTTATCTATCTCAACTTTGTTTTTATACTGGTGATACTTGTCTTGACCACCTCTATGGAATTCAATATAAATTTTCCACCCTCTACTCTTAGCTCACCTAGATGTCCACCATTTACTACACACCTTACAAGAAATCATACACAGAGCATCAGTACTTTGTCTCCGTCTTCACCTACTATTTACAGAAAATTTAAGCTTTTGACACTATTCAATGTTATCATATTATATTCTTCATATCATCTCTTCTTTACCTATTGT
>ML805732.1:0-28410 GCA_009831015.1 Picea engelmannii
ATACACTGCATGCGCACTCATTAATTCATGCACTCACTCAAAAAAATCACCCACACACCAACATTCCATCTGCATATAGGGAATGCAAATTGTCACTGAGACTATAATGGAAATGCAATTGATTTTGTGCACCTTTACAAGCACGCTAAATAACATGTGGTATGCCAGAAGAAAATTGATTGGAAATTATAAATTAAAACTAATGCCAATGGATAAATAAACATTATTTTCATTCAAATTTATTCTATAAATCATAACAATTACACAGTTTTTTTTCTTTATTATATTTATTTTATAACACATTTATTTATATAATGTTTACAAAATAATGATGATGGTTAATGTCCAACAAGACCAAATTTGGTCTAGTAGACCTTAATAAAGGTAAGGAATTACTTGGATTTATTTAGAATTTTATTTTTGTATTTGAATTTTTTTAAGAGAAACATTCTTAAATCATCATAGTTTTGATGAGTTAAAAGGTTAGGAAGGTCGATATTGTAACATTTCTTTTTAAATTGTGATGTAATGTGGGTGTACCCAATAATTCTAAGAAAAAACTGTTTTTCATCTTTGACCTTCGTAGTGTCACAAAGATGACATGTTCATTCAACCATGACATTTTAGGAACTACCCAACACCCTCTTTCACTATGGATTTCATGAGAGTTTGTTCTTATTTTAGCAATGTTGTTTTTCTTCCTTATGCTAATCAAAATGTAGAGATACTTTTGATCTTCTAGATCAGGGTTGATGATCCAGATTTAGGAGTGGAATGAATTGATTAACAGATTCAATACAATAAACACGGAGATATGAAAAATAACACAAATATCCAGTGAACAATATCTTGTATTGAATAATGAAATAGGTTGAAACTATAAAATTGTAAAACTGGAACACTTGCTCGAATGGTGGTAGTTATCTCTGAGAAGAGATGTGGTTGCTACACGCATCTGTCTATGTAGAATCAATTACAATGAGGATCTAGAGGCATTTTTTATATTACTCATGAATTCCAAAACCCTAGACATCCAAAAACCTAAACCTAGGAAGTGAAACGTCAAAAGTCATGTGGGCCCATATGCGTAAGTTGGTACCTCAACTTCCTTGGGTCATAATTTTTTCATACGAACTTCATTTTAGGTGCATGATAGCCCATTGAAAATGTCTTTCAGAGATCTACCCATTCCGCCATCAAACTCTAACTCCGTCTATAGTTATACAATTGTGAGCCAAAAAAACATTTTTTAGGCCTCCAAAACGGCCCTGGAAGTATAGCAAGATGCGATGACATGAAAAAATACAAAATAATCCAGTTGGATTAGATGAGATGTAAGGATCCCAAGCCATTATGCAAGGATCATCACGGTTTTAGTGTCTTTTAAACTTTTTCTGGTTGTGGTATTTTGCCAAGCACTTTGTTGATCTATTTGTTTACTTATGTTTAGTTGTTGAATGGCCTCTTGATTTCGGCCTTAGGATTTACTAATGTGCTTATATGAATGTTTGCAGCAAATAACAAGAAGAAGCAACCATGGAACATACCTCAACCATATGCAATATGATAGACAAGCCAAAACATCTCAAATATGTTTTAATTCATAAGATAGAAGAACCTGCTACAATGGAGATGCAGATCTGGAATGCTCAACAGATGGCTATGAAAATAGATAATAGAGCTCCTACAAAAAGCTCCCAATAATACAAAATAAGCCTCCAAATGCTGGATAAGAGATGAGGACCAATGCCAAGTAGATTTGGGCAAAATGCCAAACCCCCACTGGAAGATGCCACGTCCTGCTAGAATGTTGAAGCTCCTCAACAATTCATCCATGGTGATAAAGATGTCCAATCACCTCAATAAAGATGCCAAGTAGTAGATCGGGTGATGGCAAGAACAACCCAGGTGTACGAATCTCCAAGATACCTCTCAAACCCTATAGATCTGAACTCTTCCTCTGAATGGTGCACCCCATTAGATGACTGAAACCCTAATAATTCAGCCTCTCTCCTAGAGACCTCCAATAGCTCCACCAATCCACTAGAATGATAGATTGGGGAACGAAAATGAATACCCAAATACTCAAATCATCAAAATGCCTGCTAGATCCTTAGATCTAGCTACCCTCCAAATAATGGTGCGCCCTCCTCTTGGGAAATCGTCCCATTGTCAATACAAATAGATATGCCACTGAAATGCCTCCGAAAACCACCAAGAATGATGCTAAGACACCTGCAAGGAACACCCAATACCTGGAATCCTCAAAATCTCTTCTCCTCAGCTAGAATGAATCCTCCCTCAATGGATGGTGCACCCCTCTTGCTGGAAACCCTCAACTGGTGCACCCTCTCTCTATTTGCACATGCAACTGATGTAGAATCCTCCTACAACTGAGTAGATCTGGAACTAGAATGGTGTGGGAGAATATTGAATCCCCGAGACCAAGCTTGGGACAAGATAGGTGGAATATTTCACCACCGAATTGTCCTCTAGGGTTTGTTAAGTCAAAACCCTCAAAACCCCCAATGTTGGGCTCACTAGCTAGAAGCTAGATATCAAAATAAAATCATACATGAATGATAGAGTAGAGGCCCTTGCCTTCTTTTTATACTTTTTTGGCTCACCTTGTCCCTCCAAAGTCATTTTCATTTTATTAATATTTAATTAATTAATTAAATCGCTTTAATTAATTAATTAACCTTTTTACCTCTGAAAAGCTCCTTATCTCTCCTTGTGGCTTCCTTGGCCATTGAAAGTCACTTCTAGCCATCCCATCCTGTAGTGTTGCTCCTCCCGATTCCAATGAGCTATTACACTGATAGGTTCCTCCAAGTAATGTGCCCAAAATGACCTCTTTAGTGAATTTAATTGACTTATATCTCAAAATACTCAAAATCGTGGAAATCATCGGAATGCAACGGAACCAAAGACAACTTATGTGGAATGGATCATAATGATGAGATATGAAGAGAAATGAAAGCTGGACCTCACAATGCCTCTCAATAATCCTTGTACTCACTATAACACCCATCTGGCTACTTTGGTCATCATAAACCTTTGCACTGTGATGATGTCCCAAAGTGGGGACATTACTGTCCTCCCTGCTAGAAAATTTCTTATCCTCAAGCAATAGCCAAATCCCTCCAAGTAAAATACTAGGATCCCATGTCCACCTATGAGATTCATAGTAGAACCCATCCAAAGACGAACAATAGTACACTCTGCCCCCTGAATCCCATATCAGGAAGTGAACTTCAATACTCTGCGAAGCATAGTCTTGAAAGATATCAACCTTGTGAACCTCCTGCACATGACACATGGCTTCATCTCATAATGAGTCCATCCTCCAAATCTCTACCAATATCCACATAGCCTCCATCAACTGCACATGTTGATGCCATAATGAGGTACTACAAGACCTCCATGAGACACCCTCAAGTGTTGTGCTCCCCTCAACACTGAAGATAAATGGAAAGTTAGAACAACTTTCCCCTGCAAAGGTCCACTCGCCCCTGTCAGTCAGTGAAATTCTCAACCCTACTATCCCTGGGTCCCATGATAACCTCTGTCGAAGATCACCATGTTGGCCCTGCACTACTCTGACCATGACTATCTAACCCTTGCATACATACTGGATCCTCATCTCCTGGATCCTCAAGCTGAAATACCTGTGACCATTGGACCTGATGTCCAAAAACTGTATCAATAAAGACATCTATGTAGAAGAAGTACCATTCCATCCATCTCCACTTCCGATCATGATGACCAAAAGTGAAAATATGCCTCTCTCCATCGAACAAATCCCTATAGGCCCACTCCAAACCAACCCATGGTGGCATATGTGGCTCTCTAGCACAACCTGGGTCACCCTGTAGTAAGACATCTTGCTAGCCAAATGAACACCTGGATCCCATGGAAAACTTGGAAGTTTGTCACTTCCAATCTCTTCTAACTACTCCCGTGTGAGACTGATCACTATCCAAAGCCCTCTGTGCTCATTTGTTATCCTCCTCATCTTGTTGTCAATGATAAATGTGTCGAAAAAGGATAACAGACATATCTGCAGATGACTGTAGGACTGGAAGGTGTCACATTCTTTGGTCAATCCCAAGGATTTGACGAGAAGCTCGTCCACTAGTATCCATGATATATGTTTTCCTATAGTCATCACCAAATCCCAACTATCCAGTGCAACCAGAAGTAACCCCTCTGACTGTTGGTTAACCAACCTCCATCTCTCATCTCCCATGCAACTGCTGAAATGGTGAAGGTGATCTCCCACAACTATGTGCCGATATAGAGGAGTGGCATCTACATACTCCCTTGAGTGTGTCTCCTCCCTGCAAGGCACTATACCCCTCCGAATGCCACCATACATCTCGGCATGACTCTTTGAACTATCCCTCATCACCGTATGCTCTGGCATACTCATGTTGTCTCTTGCTGACTCATGCTACATCATAGATCTTGGGAATATTGTTGGATCAACCTATACATGGAGGTCAACTGCTCTCAGAACACAAGTGGAAGTGTCCTCCATCAACGGTTGCTCCTCTGCTAGATCACCAACATCCTCTATCAACGTGATTGACTGATACATATGAGTGTCCACTAAGACAGATGAAGTGGATCTCTGACAAATCTCCTAAAGAGACCCATCTGATATAGACTCTGATTCTTGAAGGGTTGTTTGTGTGCCTCTCAAGAATCCTCGAGTGCTCTCTAACTCATGAGTGAGTCGGTCCATCTCCAAGTCTTTCTCCCTCAGAGCCTCATGATACATCTCACCAACCCTCAAAAGGTAATCTCTGTCAGCCAACAACTGATGGTAGTCGATCCTCATCACTGATACTCTCTCCCTTAGAGTATGAAAATAATCCATGGCAATTCCCCCATCTGAACTACCACGTGCCACTGATGCTCTCCAGCAATAATCTATCATCACTGCATGCATGTCATCAATACGTCTAGTGGTTTCCATGATCATATCCTCACTAACTCTCAATTGTTTTGCTAAGTGGTGTGACTCCTAATCATGGTCATGCTGAGGTGCCATCTCAAACCCCGCACTACTAGTGTCAATCCTGCTAGTGTCAACTCTGGAATCCCCAAAAACACCCTTGACATAAGATAACGTGTTGAACTGTTCACTGCCTGTTGTGTTGCTGGATACTCCTGTATGCCACTGCACCCCATCACTAGATGTTATCTCCCCCTGAATCACACTGTACCCTATATGAGAAACCGTATCCTCCTATGCACTCAACCTGCTACTATCCTCTGCACCTGGATCCCATATAGTTTTGTCTAGATAGATGCTATGGTCATCCTGAATACTAACGAGTGCATCCTCATCAATGCAAGCCGATCCTAGAAGTAAGTGCTTCATCAACCTATCAGTCTCTACAATCTGCCCAACCAATGGAGTCTCCAATAGTTGTGACTCCATCTCCTCTGGCTGACCTGTATGTGTGAGGTCAACTGCCTGTATGTATTGTACCTCCTCCTGGATCTTTGGGTCTACCTATCCATGGTGTGCATCCTTCACACAAGGTTCCTCAATCATATCTGACATGTCACTGACCTCCTCATGTGACGTGGCTATCAGGGGTTTCTGGAAGGCTGACATATGTGTCACGACCATCATTGGAAGCTCATCCTCTCTAGGTGCTAACACGTGTGAATCCTCACTAGTGTCACCACTCTGCTGAGGCGTAAGGTCATCAGTGGTATGTGATATGTCTGTTGATACATTGGTGTTATCATCTTGTCCATCCAGCTGCCTGTCCACTACATAAGGGTCATCATCCTCCTCAAGCGTGCAAGCATCGGTAGCCTCTATGCAAGAGTCATCATCACTATCCTCTGAGGTAGAGTCACTATCACTATCCTCTGTGCAAGAGTCACTGTCATCATCCAACTGCTCTGAATCAACATCTATCGCTCCATCCACACACACCCCATCATCACTGTCATGATGTGCCTCCATAGTGTGCTTCTTACCCTTAGCCCTACACCTATGATCCAGTTCCCAAGTCCCCTTGCAACTGTAGCAAGGTTGCGTGCTCCTAATGGGTGTGGGGTTTCTCTGTTCTTCCCACCATTTAGCTACTTCTTTTTTCTTTTTATCTGCAATGACGATCCCATGTAAAATATCCCATTTTCTCGAATCGGGCTTTCTAAAGGCTACATACTAAGGAAAGGTTATGAGAGCCCTATTTTCCTCACTAAGGCCAGATTATGTTATCTCCAAGCATGTCATCTCCAAGGCTATCTTATCCATTTCCTTCCAACTATCCATTTATCCCTATGAAATACCCCTCAGGTTGGCAGGATTTAAGCTATGATACCACTGTAAGGATCTTAAGACATTTTGCAAGGATCATCATGGTTTTGGTGTCTTTTAAACTTTTTCTGGTTGTGGTATTTCGTCAAACACTTTGTTGATCTATTTGTTTACTTGTGTTTACTTATTGAATGGCCTCTTGATTTTGGCCTTAGGGTTTACTGATGTGCTTATATGAATGTTTGAAACAAATAACAATAAGAAGCAACCATGGAACATACCTCAACCATATGCAATATGATAGACAAGCCAAAACATCTCAAATATGCTTTAATTCATAAGATAGAAGAACATGCTACAATGGAGATGCCGATATGGAATGCTCAACATATGGCTATGAAAATAGATAATAGAGCTGCTACAAAAAGCTCCCGATAATACAAAATAGGCCTCCAAAGGCTGGATAAGATATGAGGACCAATGCCAAGTAGATTTGGGCCAAGTGCCAAACCCCCACTGGAAGATGCCACATCCTGCTAGAATGTTGAAGCTCCTCAACAATTCGGCCCTGGTGCCAAAGATGTCCAATCACCTCAAGAAAGATGCCAAATAGTATATCGGGTGATGGCAAGAACAACCCAGGTGTCTGAATCTCTAAGATACCTCTCAAACCCTGTAGATCTGAACTCCTCCTCTGAATCGTGCGCCCCATTGGATGACTGAAACCCTAATAATTCAGCCTCTCTCTTAGAGACCTCCAACGACTCCAACAATCCACTAGAATGATAGATTGAGGCATGGCAATGAATACCCAAGTACTCAAATCATCAAAATACCTGCTAGATCCTTAGATCTAGCTACCTTCCAAATAATGGTGCGCCCTCCTCTTGGGAAATCGTCCCAGTGTCAATAGAAATAAATATGCCACTAAAATGCCTCCAAAAACCACCAAGAATGATGCTAAGACACCTGCAAGAAAAACCCAATACCTGGAATCCTCAAAATCTCTTCTCCTTAGCTAGAATGAATCCTCCCTCAATGGATGGTGCACTCCTCTTCCTGGAAACCCTCAACTGGTGTGGCCTCTCTCTATCTGCACATGCAATTGATGTAGAATCCTCCTGCAACTGAGTAAATCTAGAACTAGAATGATGTGGGAGAGTATTACATCCCCGAGACCAAGCTTGGGACAAGATAGGTGGAATATTTCACCATCAAATCATCCTTTAGGGTTTGTTAAGTCAAAACCCTCAAAACCCCCAATGTTGGGCTCACTAGCTAGAAGCCAGATATCAAAATAAGATCATACATGAATGATAGAGTAGAGGCCCTTGCCTTCCTTTTATACTTTTTTGACTCACCTTGTTCCTCCAAAGTGATTTTCATTTTATTAATATTTAATTAATTAATTAAATCGCTTGAATTAATTAATTAGCCTTTTTACCTCTAAAAAGTTCCTTATCTCTCCTTGTGGCTTCCTTGGCCACTAAAAGTCACTTCTAGCCATCCCATCCTGTAGTGTTTCTCCTCCTGATTCCAATGTGCTATTACACTGAGAGGTTCCTCCAAGTAATGTGCCCAAAATGACCTCTTCAGTGAATTTAATTGACTTATAGCTCAAAATACTCAAAATCGTGGAAATCATTTGAATGCAGCGGAACCAAAGCCAACCTGTGCGGAATGGTGCATAATGATGAGATATGAAGAAAAATGCAAGCTGGACCACACAATGCCTCTCAATAATCCATGTACTCGCTATAACACCCATCCGGCTACTCTGGTCATCATAAACCTCTACACTGTGATGATGTCCCAAAGTGGGGACATTACATGAGAGTCCACCAATATCCACTTGGAATATGTGTAGGGCTTCAAACAACCCCAAAAGTGTAAAACCCATAATTACAAAGAAGTACGGAAGGACATGTTGAACTAAAAGTGGAAAAGAGGAGCCAGTTGGAATAGGTGGGTGGCCACCAATAGACAACTTGATAAATCCTCCCCCCTTAGGAAGAAATGGTGTCCATTGCATTGATTTCCCCCATCAAGTGAGGAAACTTCAGTTGGAATTGGTCGCAGGTGAACCACTTGACTTGGTGGAGGAGTTTCCTTTCCTTAACAACCCGATAAGGCAGGATCTTCCATTGGCGAGTGCCCGTGACCTGTGTGTCCATTATATGATTATTCGATGCATGTTCCATGCTATTAGGTTTGAGCTATGTGGGTGTCATTTTTTTTTTGATCTTTGAGGTGTCCAATAATGGTGGAAAATATGGTCGAAGGAGGTCCACATTGAACAATGGGTGCAGACCAAGGAAGGGTGGAGTGTTGAGCTCAAAAGAATTGCTACCCATGGACTTGGTGATAGTGTAAGGCCCATAGTTAAGTGGGTGAAGCTTCTGATGGGGCCATGTGAGATGCTCCTTCTGCAAATGTAACCAGATTTTTTCGCTAACCTAAAAGTGGTGTGGTGCCCTATGTTGATCATGGCGCTTCTTGTACTTAGCATTGGATTTATACAAAATCTCCTGGACCTATTGGTGGATGTGTTGAATCCTCTCAATGAATCTAGTGGCTTTGTTGATCACAGACTAATATTGGGAAGATTTTGTATCTCTGGTAGCAAGAGGAAGTGCAACATCAATGGGTCCTAAGGGTTGGAATCCCAACCCCACCTAAAATGGGCTATGTCCGGTGCAGCTATGGAGATCCCTGTTGTAACTGTGTTGAACATAGGGGAGAATCTCGTCCCATGTATGTGGATTCTTAGATTTTTACATGTGTAGGATATGCAAAATCATCCGATTGACGACCTTTGTTTGGTCATCTATTTGGGGGTGGAAAGCAGTGGATTTTATGAGCTTGGTGTCCAACAATGACCAAAGACTCGACCAAAATGTGTTGAGGAACCTTCTATCTTGGTCGGAGATGATGGTATGTGGTATCCCAAAGTGGACCCACACTCATTCGAAGCTTGGTAGTATTTTTTGTTGTGATAGTCTTCTTATAGGTTGTGAGGATGGCCATCTTCAAAAACCGATCAACAACCACAAATACACAGTCATTTCCTTGCCTGGTGGATGGAAGGCTTGACATGTAATCCATTGAGATGGATTCCCAAGGCTTGTCAGGACTAGGAAGAGGGGTATATAAGCCTTACTTCTTGATGTTTGGCTTGGAAATGGCATAGGCAGTGAAAGCTCTGATATACTTGTTGACGTCTTATCGAAGTTTTGGCCAATAAAAATGTTTTTGAAGAATGCCCACAGTTTTCTCCATGCCAAAATGCCCTGCCATCCAACTATAGTGGGATTCCCAAATCAACATTCCATGCTCTCTTGTAGGAACACAGAGATGTCCCAGGTGGAATAATAGTTTGTCCTGAATGTGAAAATCGGTGATAGTCGTGCCTGTACACAAGAGCTAATAGGTGGTCGCGAAGTGTGAATCTTGTTGATAAAGTTGGGGCCACTCGGATGCTTCATGTCCATAGGAATGGAGAAAAGTGGTGAGTGTAGCCATAGGAGGTTGAATGAGGTAGTCAGTGACACAATTTGAGATAACTTTCTTATACTTGATGTTGAGATGGAACTGTTGCAGGTAGGTGGAACACTTCTGATGGCAGTCATTCTACAATTTCCCATGTGTCTATATGAACTGCAGAGGTTTGTGATTAGTGTGTATGATCGTATTGTTTTCTAGAATGTAATGTTTCCATTGACGTCAGGATTTAACAATGGAATACCTTTCCTTGTCATAGGTGGGGTATTTCCGGACAATATCTGAGAGTATCTCACTATGGTATGCCACCGGATAACTATGCTGAGTGATAACTACACCCATGGCATAGTCAAATGCATTATTCTCAATCTCGAATGGTTTTTGCAGATCTAGAAAGGAGTGTACGACAACTAAGCACAAGCGATTCTTCAAATCATCGAATTCTTGTTGTTGTTCCTTCCCCCACGTGAACTTGGCCATGCCACCTCTCTTAGTCACCTAGCTATGGGTCCATGCAATATGAGAGAATCCCAACACGAACCATTGGTATAAGTTGGCTAGTCCCAAGAAGCTCTAGATATCAGTCAGTGTGGTTGGGGTTGGTCGGTCATGGATGACTTAGATATTATATGGATCAACATGTACCCCATGCTCATCAACAATGTAGTCCAAGTATTGGACCATGTTCATGCCAAAAGAGCATTTTTTCAAGTTGGCATATAGCTTGTGTTGCCGAAGAGTGCTCAAAACCTGTTGAATATGTTGCATGTGCTCTTCCCACATTCTGTTGCAAATGAGGATGTCATCCAAATATACCACCACAAAGGAGTTGGTGAAGGGTCTGATCACATCATCCATCAACCTCATGAAAGTGGTTGGTGCATTTGTTAAGCCAAAGGGAATGACTAGCCATTCGAAGAGACCTTCCTTAGAATTGAAGATTGTCTTCCATACATCCATTGGTTCTATGGGAACCTAGTGGTAGTCAGAATTTAGGTCAATATTGCTAAAGATATTTCCCCCCTCGAGTTGGTCAAGAAGGTCATCAATCCTGGGAATGGGGTAACGGTTCTTGACTATGATTTTGTTTAAGGATCTATAATCAATGCAGAGTCACCAAGTCCCATCCTTCCTCTGCACCAATACAATTGGGCTTTTGCAAGGGGAGGAGTTGGGTCTAATTTTTCCCTTTAGAATAATCTCTTAGATTGGACATTTGATTTCATCATTTTCCATCAATGAGTGACAATAGACTGGTCCATTAGGTAGAGGTGCACTAGGGGTCAAATCAATTGGATGCTTGACTTGGTAGTGTGTCGATACCTGTTGGCAATAGGCTGAAGTGGAAAGAAGGATGATCGTGGGGAAAGAAATCGTGCAGAGAGTGAAACACCAGCTGGAAGGAAACACAACACGCGCACATGCAAGAAAGCATGCACAAGGAAACAAACATCTGGAAAGAAGAACAACACGCACATGAGAGGAAGACCTAACATTAGTAGGGTTAGGTTTTTGGTAATATGTTTTAATGGATGAAGATCCAAAGATGTATAAATACCAATACTGAGGTATTATAGAGCGTTCACGGATTTTGTAGTTGTTTCGATTTAGTTAGCATTTTGGTTTACATTTTGTCGATGAACTATTTTGTAAGTTGTTTAGCTAGAGGAGAGGAGAGAAGGTAGATCTTGAGGATTAGATCGAAGGATGAGGAGCCTAGTGTGATGTAGTTCACCTCATATAGATCTTACCCATCTGAGGAGAGTTGTAAGTGCACAACGTTGTAGATGCAGAACTGTCATAATAAAAGAGACAAGATCCAAATCTGTGTGGATGTGGCCCAGGAGCGGGTGAACCACGGTAATATATGTGTGATGTGATGAATGCATGCATATATTTATCCTCTTTCCCGTAGTTATTTGTTGTGCTTAATGAATGAATGAGTTATTATATTTCTTTTTTAAATGTTGTTGCAATATTGAGGGAATAAGCTATGACATTTATTGCACAGTCGTGAATAATAGTATGTTGGATTTACAAATTCTCATATCTCATACTCAATCATAGGTTGTAAACACCTAAGTCTTGAAGCCACCCATTAAAGCTATCTCGGGTGAGACTATGCAACGCATTTTGTGTGTTGTGTGTTGTGTTGCCTTCTGGTTCACGAGGAGGGCTGATAGTTTTAGAGGCTTTGTTGGAAACCCGAAAGACATGAACCCTGGGTCAATACCAACTTAGATGATATAGAAGAAGTATTAACCAACAAATGGTTTTGTTTCTATAGGTAGGAACAAGAGAGGATTTAGTAGAGGAGATAAGTAAAGACCAATGAGCCATTAGAGGGGAATGTTGAGACTGTGGAATCCCATAAAAGCAGAGATCGAAAGTTGGTTGAGAACAAAAGATCTAGAGTTTTCATAGAAAGACAATAGAAACCCTAAAATAAAACCTCACAAATATCTTGAGAAATATGTGTTTACTGATTTGCACGAAGTCTTTTTCTATGATTGCCCACATCTACTACAGGACTGGAGACTAATATTGAAGGATAACCACGTGACTAACTGGATTTGACAGTTAGATTGGACCTTAGTATAGATTGATCAGTTACAGCAGGTGAACAACAAATTCACCTACACAGTAGAATTTTGGCTTGACAGTATTTTGGCAGACATCATAACGGAGTTTGCATTTGACACAACGAAGTAATACAATGCAGCGGAGAAATAATTTCTATGCAGACCTCGAGGAAGGTACTTTCAATCCCTGTATACTTCTACTAACATATTGCTATATAAAAAAAAGTGTAATGACAATGGAATCAGATGACTAAACTTCCCTGCGTGCATGGGGGAAGGGGGGAAGAACTGACAGAGAAAGGAGAAATGGAAGGAGGTAAGGATAAAGGAAAGAAGGAGGACTAACCCTTGAACCTGATCATGATGGATGACAACTAGATCAAGTGGATCTTGGCATCAATAGGAAAGACGTGTAGAGGAGTACCCTGCCAATACAAGGTGAATACCAAGAAGAGATCCATAGCTGCGAGGGAAGGCTTGGAAAGTGATGAGGAAGAGGTAGAGAATCTTCGAGTTGTGGAGAAGATTGAGGAAATCATGTGCGCAACATAAGATAGGAAGACGAGAGGTCCAAGAGTGGGAGAAGAAGGAAGCCATCCTATCCATATTAATGTCAGTGTGGAACCCATAAACCCATGTGTGACTAACACACCAAAGAGAAAACTACCATTTAGACAACAGAAGTTTGGAGGAAGTCTAACATCATGAAGTACATCTACATAAGGAGCAACAACTGGAGGAGCCAGTTCAGGTGACACTAGTCAGTTATCTACACCGCGCAGAGTTAGTAGTTCAAGTAGTTCAACATTCCGAATGGTAGGGAACGATCCCACCTTTAGGTTACCATAATTTCGGGGAGAAGAAGTGGAAGACCCTAAGAATCATTTGTTCATTTGTGCAAATATCTCGGAAGAAAAATAGATCACAAAACAACATACTAAACTTGTGCAGCTAGATATTACGCTAAGAGACTGCGCGCTAGACTGGTACATGAGTCTAGACACAAACAGTGCCCCTGGGATGACAAGGACACTGGTAGCCATTAAGAATTTACTAATAAATGAGTTCCAGAAGCCGAGATCAGAGGATCAGTACATGAATGAGATGATTGAAATAAGACAGAAACTAGGAGAGTATGTATGGGATATTGATTAGAGATTCAAGCAACTGAAGGAAAAGTTAAAATATCTCATGATCGATATGCAGCATCGGCTGATCCATGTGGATATTGGTGGCAACCCACCTTTTCCAGTTGGCTCAAAACAACTTTCTAGCAATTTTGATAATTTACTATTTTTCGCAGTTTTTCGGGTCCTGAACTTCCGGAGCCATTTTGAGGCCCTAAACGATGTTTTTTGGGGTATGTTGCACTTGCAAAATTCATGATGAAATTTTGTGCAACAGTTTTAGTCCTTGGATAGATCTTTCCAATGGGCTATCATACGCCTAAAAATGAAGATCGTATGCAAAAGTTACGACCCCGAGAAGTTGATGTACTGACTTACCCAAATGGGGACCACATGACTTTTGGCGCTTCTTCTCCTAGGGTTAGGTTTTTGGATGTTTAGGGTTTTTGAAACTCTTGTTTATTGTAAAAAGGCCTTGAGAGCCTCATTGTAATCATATTCTTGTGAATGAGAGCAGTCATCACATCTCTTCTCAGAGATAAGTCGCCACCATTCCAACAAGCTTGTTTTCCGCTGCATTTTACAGTTTCAACTTATTTCCTTATTGAATAGAAAACCAGTTTTACTGTATCTCTGTTATTCTGTGTTAAGAATCTGGTAATAATATGTACTCATTTCGTTCTACTCATAAAATCTGAATCATCGACACCTGTTTGTCAACTCACTAGTCCCACACTTAAAATACCCTTTACGACAACAAAAATTTCAGATGTAGGTGGAGGCTCTACAGGCAGCCTTGCAGCTGGAAGAAAACCAATACCAACAGATAGACCCAGCTATCAAAGAACTAAAGGAGGATTTGAAGAATCTCATGTTTCAACTTAACCATAATAAGAAAAAGGACAAACAATAAGTTGTTTGGTGTACCACGTGTAGGACGAAAGGCCACCAATGTCCAATATTCATGCAGTATATGGCAACAGGAATGCCAAACTCATTAACAACGGGACGACTATGGTGCAAAATTTGCAAAAAAATGGGTCACGACCCTTATTACTCCACGATGATGTAGAAATACTAGACAGTCCCAAAGAGTTCATATTTCACCTTTTGCAAGTTAATAGGCCATGACGATAAAGATTGTAGACCTATGGAGTTGATGTGAGAAAGGACATCAGATGAATATAGGGTACAGGACGAAATGATGACTGGGCAAGCAGAGCCACAGTTCAATCAAGTCCCAACTCTATACAATATTGTGCAACAACCATACAATAATGCGCAACCACAATACAACCCGACACAGCCTCAGTACAATACCATGCAATATAATTAGACACCTCAATATAACACGTCGATAGGTGATCGAGCATGATACAAAGGAGGAGGATGAGACAGAGGAGGTTTAGAACGTGGTAGAGGACCATTCATATGTCACAATTGTCAACAACTGTAACATTATGCAAGGGAATGTCCACTTCCACTAGCAACTTGTATGTATTTTCGCGCATCAGACCACAATACAAAGGAATGCTCGACACTACTAGTAAAGATTCAGGAAAAGAGGAACCTAAACAACCAGAATGTTCAATGGATTTCAGCTGAAGCAAGGGATGAAGGATGGAACATCAACATAGTTACCCGTAGAGGAGCTAAAACAAGCACTGATGCAGTTCAACAAGAACCAGTGCCGAATCAATGTGTAAAGAAGAACACTGAACCAAGGAAGTAGTTCGACATTGTTGTCCCTTGACCAAGTTTTGGAGATCCTTGGTCATGTTTGACCTGTTTTGTGACTTTGACAGGCTAGTCGAAGGCTGAGTGCAAATTGAAGCGGAGATCACGGGATCTCGACCCCTTTTTAGGGCAGTTTTTGGGATTAAGTTTTATGTAATGAGTATGGAATGTTGGCCCATGGGATTACCCATATTTAGGCCCATTTTGTAATGTATAAATAGATATCTAGGTGATGCAAGAAAGAGGGAGAGAAGATGCTAAGTGCTAGAGTTCTATCTATGTGATTGCAAAGGATTTGTGCATACTATGTGTTAAGACTTGCAGAGTTAAGTGCAAGTGATTGTAAGAGGCCTGTGTATAGACTATGTAAGAATTCTTTGGGTTGTGACCTAACTTGGGGAAGGAGGATCTGGTGAGGTGCACAGATCTCTTGTCCTATGCAGAGTACGGTTTTGGGCTCTATGCTTGTAGAAGATTGACAGAAGATAATAAAGAAGAGAAGAGTTGGTGGATGTAGCCCCACACTGGGGTGAACCACGTATATCTTGTGTTATGGTTTCTTTGTGCATTATGGTTGTTATCTTATGTATGTGATTAATTATTAATGTCGATATATTTATGTATGGTGCATCTAGCATGATAGGTTAGTGCCTAATGATGTGAATAAGATATTAGATCTGATCTATTTCCTTATCCTAGGTTCTTGGATGTGTTAGATCTTGTAGAATACTGCATTGTTTTGTAATAAGCTTTTGGATCTGCGAGGTGAATAAGGGTTAATTACTGATGAATGTTAACTACTAAGTGCTTTGTTAGAGCATTGTAATCATAGATCTGTGTCACAGCTAAGGTTGCAGAAACTGGAGCCATGCAACCACCCCTGCCTCTACCTTGGGTGAGACTTCATCTACTTCATAGGTGTTGCCGAAAGGACTGATATTTAGGGTTTTGTTGGTGTTCTATTGAAGCATTGAAACCTGGGTCTGGCCCTATACCAACAAATGGTTCCGTTGTTGCGACCTTAAACTATGATTGCTGGGAACTAAAGAAAAGAAAGCTTTGTGGGTAGATCTATGCTTTAGTGCGAAGTATTGAATTGTGAAGCTTTGTGCTGAGAAGATAAGTCTAATCTAAAGAAAAGAGGTAAGATCTTGAAGCTTTGTTCTCTAAGAAAGGTAATATAAGTGAAAATTTTGTTTCAAAAATATGGATCTAGGTATGTTTGATAAATTTTGTTCTAATCTGAAAACTAGGGCATTGCTAGAAGAAAGAATATTTGATATGAATAGATCTAATAGAAATAATGAAAGGTATGTTATCCCTATTCATACAGAGAATGTTTGGACTCAGAAATGGATGTAGGATCCTAGAAATAATTTTTTCCAGGTTAGTTATAGTCATCCCAGTGCGTAGTACAAGAAAAGTTGGGGGTCATTTAAGAGAAAGAGAGGATTAACCCTCTGTTACAAGTTCAGAAGACTGAAAATCTTGCTAAGGAATGCCCCGATAGAAGACCTAGTTGTATTTTCTATTAAGATATGGACCATGAAGTTTTGGATTGTCTTAGGATGATTGTTAAAGTTGAAAAGATGAATATGAAACAAGAAAAATATGACACAAGCCAAGAAACTAAGGATATGATAGAACCCCAGAAAGAATCAGAGACTATATTACTACAGATGAAAGAAACCCTGAATGACCACAAAGACACTAACTTATCATAGGTCTTAAAGGAGAAAGAATACATAGAAACAATAATAGGAGATTTCGACATAGACTATGTCCTGGATGAGGAAACACGGGTGAATACCATGACAAAAAGAACTTGGTAAATTTTTGGAAAGCCTTCTATGGTTTCTTCATTAGGAGGAATAGGATTATTTAGAGGAAATTTGATAACCCTATGTGGAAGACTTACCTAGATATCTATGAGTGCTCATGGCACATCGACAAAAGAAGAATTTGCGATTGTTAAGTTTGTTCAGAACAATGCCCCATTTGTTATCTTGCTAGGAAAAACCTAGATTGAGAAAGATCATATACAAAGGAAACAAAAAGAGGAGGATCTAGAACAGAAAAAGAAACTAAGAGATTTCATGCCTAGCATAATAATGCAAATACTGGAAGAACAAGAGAACTAGTCGAAGATACTAAAGACCAAAGATATGGAGGTCAAAGTTGAAAGGACACAGAAAGACTGGAGACACCTGTCTGTACAAGAGAGTAGAGGACCTACCCCAAAAAGAGAAGAAGTATTACCCTTGAATCCTATGAAAAACCCTCTACAGAACGACGTTATCATGCCAATAGGAGATAAGAACAATAATGAAAAGAGGAAACTAGCGATTCAGATAATAGGAAAGAAGGCCAGAAATATCAGTAAGAAGAGGGAAAAGATAGAAAAATTGCAAGAAGTTCCAGACAATACTTCGTAGAAGAAAGATTTCAAGAACTCAAACTTCATCGGAATATCAGTACAACACAGAATGGCACTTCGCCATGGTAGACAAATATAATTGTTGGAGGCATTATGACCATTAGATCAATGCTCCTGAATGGTTAGGAAAGAAATTATGGCCTGAAACTTCACCATTGGACTGTTGGGACCGCACCATAACGGATGGAATTGCATTAAATAAGGCTTTGCATCCCATCGAAAGAAACCATTATGATAATATCTATTTATCCCATTGAGCGTTGCACTGAGAACACTTTTTCCAATTGTGATTATCCGAGCCCACAGAGAACTAGTTGATTTCGTGCAGTGATCATTGAAACCTCTCCATCTATTATGTTATAGTGAGTATTGTTCATTGACCTAAGATATCAGATCTCGAGTGTGCATGTTGGACGAAATTAGTGCAACAAAAAAAGTCGTCGAAGAGATTCTAATAGACCTCATGGTCAAGAAGGTGATGTCCACAGGCATCTAAGCCTCATCGACATGATGAGTGCAAGCCTCCCTGTCAACTACTCGTGGATCTGAACCATCTCAAGCTGCGACCAAGAAAAGAACCAAGCAACGAGATGAATTGGCGAATGCAAAGTTGATCCCATCTATCATGCCCGACTACATCCCACCCCTAGCCAGTATCGTAAGTCGTGATAATGTCCCGAGCAACTTCGACTACACAGTCATAACTGCATACCTTTCGAAGGGAATACAAGTAGTCACACCACAGTTGGAGAGGATTCCAACCTTGAATATCAGTGACTATAACCTAGGAGACCGCTAGAGCTATGGCATGCTCACACCTCACAAACATTTGACCAAGAAGAATGGGAAGAAGTCGAAGATCATCCCCCAAACATGGACTATGGACATCATGAGGTCCACTGTCTTAAAAGTGATGAAGATACCACATTTTGGAAGGCACCAGGAGGTTAACGCGTGCATTAAGCTCCTGTTGTCATGCTTCCATGGCTAGTATCTATGGTTAGATAGATGCATCACCGTCGATCGAATGTTGATCCATAGGATCACTGGATTGAGCATGCAGGGACCAGACTCACAAGAATTTTATCCAGGGAAGGCTGCAGAACATGACCTGGAATAGAGGATTAAAGACACCTACGACGATGTAGAGAAAGGGACGCAAGGCTACAAGGTAGCCTCCATTCATAATGGCACAGTGTGCCTTGTTTTCTAGATGATTGTTGGTAAGCTAGTCCAAAAGAATAGACACACACAGGTCACAGGGTTTGTCGTTGACCTCGTTGGAAAATGTATGGAAGGACTACAAATGAACTAGGTCATTTACCTAGTCAATTAGTTAGAACTGGATTGTCGTGATGCTCAGGATCATGGCTATGAGTTCTATTTTAGTTGGAAGATGATCCTCATCACATTCACTTCTTAGGAGATGCTGAAAGGTGTGACCTTCCCTAACATTGAGTCATTTGAGCCACTAGCTTCGAAGTTCACCACACTCTCATATTAAAGTGATATGGGAAAGCAATGGCAGTCGAATGCAGTATTCCATACCTACTACCTACAACTAAAGAGGGATATTGAGTCTTTCCCTCATATGACAGAGAACACCCTAGACAGGTTCAGGCCCCTTATGAAGTTTTGCGCAGATAGGAATTTTATTTATATTACTGCACGCAAAGACGGAAGTAAAGAAGAGATTCAATCCTACTACAAGATCACAGAGGAGGACCTGGAAGAAATCACAAAGGAGTGGCCTACAGAGTTCCATATACCAATTGACCAAGAAGCACTGTCTGATCCCAACCTCATTGGAAGTCCAGTGGTTACTCGTGAAGAGTATGATGCACCCAACAGTAGCAGGAAGAAAAGGAAAGAAGATGTAAAGGAAATACACATCACATCAAAAGAGACTGCATCAGATTCACCTAGCGAAGGAGGAGATGACGAAGTGGACAAAGAAGAAAAAGAAGGGGAAAAAGATAAGAAGAAATAGGGAAAAGTAACACCGTCTAGGAAACCCCTTGAAGAGGCAGAAACATCCAAGAAAATAAATTTTTCCCCAACAAAACCTACATCGCAACATAATTCCAAAGCAAGTAAGCTGAAGTAGCAGATTGTACTCATGGTCAATGACTTCGAATTCATTATCACAGCTGTATCAGATGCCTCAAAAGATATTTTGCAGAGAACTAAAGAAAAACAATAAGCCATGTATGATAGAATTGAGACAGAGTTGAGAGGAGTACAGCAAGCCTTTCACTCCATTCGTGTAGTGTCCACTGCGCCCCCACCACTAGAAGAACCAGAGTTGGGAGATGAGCCTGCCCGACTCCACAGAATTGTTGATGCGACTGAAGCTCACCTTCGTCGCGTGAAGGAAGAAAAAGAATAGGCCTCAGTGGCCTGGAAGAAAGAACCAGAGGAAATCATATAGAAATGCCCAGTTGCTCCACGGGATAAGGATGACCTTCAAACCAAGTTCGAAGAAAATAAAGCACAAATCCAGTAGGAGAAATAACAACTGCTCATGGACTAGGTCATAGTTAAAGAAGCAGTCAACAGAGCACTTCATTATGTGATAGGATTGGAGTAGATGGAAGAAGAATCGTAGTAAATCAAGTCTTGAAGCTTGTTGAAGCAATTCAACAGCTTCAACAGAGAGCGACAAAACTAGAGCTACAAACAATGTCAAGCATTATGTAGGAAGTGCGAGACCAGAGAGAAGAAACTGCCTGGAGCATAGTTGAAAGGATCAAAGCATTAGTCATGGAGTGTAAACAACTAATTAGACCGAGGACCTTGAACTAAAGACACTGGAGTCACAACTCCAGGAAGAAAAGAAGTAAGAAACAACAGTACAAGCATAGTTGAAACTCCTGTCAGCAGTTGAGAGGATGAAAATATCCCAAGAACAACACATGGCTCAACAACAGGTCCATGCAATACAAATAAAAGTCATGGAAGTGACTCAGAAGCTCCAGCATGTCTAGGATGCATCTTGCCTATGTTTTGAGGAGATTGAAGGCCGAGAAGAATATCTAGAACAAGTAGTCACTTTGGTAGAACAATGCTTAGAGGGACCTATGAACAAGGCAGTTATTCAAGAGTTCGTCGAGTAGGAGGCCTTGGCACAACAACAGGTCAAAGCATCTTGAGCCAAGTTCAAGGCTTTTGACATAGAGTTACCCAGACCAGAGTGAATCGGGATGAGTCACAGTTGAGTGTTGGGGGATTATTGGCCCTTGACCAATTTTTGGATATCCTTGGTCATGTTTGACCTCTTTTAGGACTTCGACAGGCTGGTCGAAGGCAGAGCGCAAGTCAAAGTGTAGATCATAAGATCTCGGCCCCTTTTTAGGACAATTTTTGGGATTAGGGTTTATGTAACGGGTATGGAATGTCAGACCATGGGTTTACCCATGTTTAGGCCCATTTTGTAATGTATAAATATATATCTAGGTGATGTAAGAAAGAGGGAGAGAATATGCTAAGTGCTAGAGTTCTATCTATGTGATTGCAAAGGATTTGTGCATACAATGTGTTAAGAATTGAAGATCTAAGTGAAAGTGTTGTAAGAGGCATGTGTATAGACTGTGTAAGAAGGCTTTGTGTTGTGACCTAACTCAGGGAAGGAGGATCTAGCGAGGTGCGTAGATCTCCTGTCCTATGCGGAGTAGGTGTTTTGGGCTCTGTGCTTGTAAAATATTGACAGAAGATAATAAATAAGAGAAGAGTTGGTGGACGTAGCCCCACACTAGGGTGAACCATGTATATCATGTGTTATGGTTTCTTTATGCATTATGGTTGTTATCTTATTTATGTGATTAATGCTTAGTGCCAATTTCTTTATGTATGGTGCATCTAGCATGATAGCTTAGTGCCTAATGATGTGAATAAGATGCTAGATCTGATCTATCTCCTTATGCCAGGTGCTTGGATGTGTTAGATTTGGTAGAATATTTAATTGTTCTGTAATAAGGGTTTGGTTTTGGGAGGTGAATAAGGGTTAATTACTGATGAATGTTAACTGCTAAGTGATTTGTTAGAGTATTCTAATCACATATATGTGTCCCAGCTAAGTTTGTAGACAATGGATTCCTGCAACCACCCCTGCCTCTACTTCGGGTGAGACTTCATCTTCTTCACAGGTGTTTCTGAAAGGGCCGGTAGTTAGGGTTTTGTTGGTGCATTTTTGAAGCATTGAACCCTGGGTCTACCCCTATTCCATTAGACACGCAAAAGGAAAAGGAGATCTTTAAAGAAGCCTGACAAGAATTTTAGAAGAAGGACATGGCGTCGACTTCAACTATGCAGGAGAACAAGGAAGTACCAGAGTACAAGATGCCTCCATCATTGGATCATACTGAAGAGATGCAACCATGGGACAAGTAAGTACAATCAAATTATTTTTGCAATCATGTGTAAAGGTATTAAGTAATTCGTCATCTGTGAAAATATTTCAAAACATACCAGAAATATGTAGCATTGAGATGGAAGGAAATCTAGAACTAAATATAGTCAATCATCTTCACATGAGAAGAATAACCAATAGGGAGTTTAGACTGAATGCTAACATCAGAGATTTTAATATGTTAAAGTTTCTGCTATAATTAGGTTACTTTCAATTTACTAGATAACAATAGCATAGATAGGATCACTGAGGAAAAAAAAATCACAAGAGTACACAACATTTATCCTAGGAAACCCTCATGGGGAAGAAAACCCACCAAAACTTCCTTAATATATATATCCAATACAATGCCAATACAATGAACCAAACAACATAGAAATTCCTCTCCCAAGGATGCGCCTCTCTCTCTCTTCCTTCTTCCGGCAACTGGTAACTGCAACTTCCTTCAATACTTGCACACTAGATGAGTGATTTGAGTGTGTGTCTAAATGAGGCGTTGGCCTCTCTTATTTATACAATCTGTCAGGTGTGAACATAAGTGTCTTTTCACTAGCAAGGCTGACTTCTCATTTTGGGTGGTTAGAACCACCTTTATTTAATCTAGGGGCAACTTCTCATTCTACCTATTACAATTAGGGTTTTACCACTCCACAAAAGGGGATTTGTTAAATCATAATGCCCGACATGATCAATCCACAAAAGGGGATTTATCTAATCAATAATAAGTATATTTTATCTTTATCCACAAAAATGGATAAGAATATTCTTTATAGTTTCACAATATTTTAACACTCCCTCTTAACAAGAAGGATATTCTTTATCTTTTGACAGGTCACCGGATGTCAACATCAACTAGGCAACAACAACCACTGGATAACATCATCAACTAGGCAACATCATCAACTAGGTAACATCATCAACTGGATAACATCATCAACTGGGTAACATCATCAACTAGATAACAAGAGGCATCGATATAATCCACTTGGTCATCTGGCATCATGATCATTGATTGGCATATCTATAAATCATCAAAAGTTTTGTTCTCTTTATCTTCGCACAGAAGATACTCTTTCTTTCTTTCATCTTCATGCAAAAGATACTTCTTTCTTATCTTCACATAAAATATATCTTATCTTCACACAAAAGATATTCTATGAGTTTTGTCATTCCTTTTATGTTCTCCCTTCTCTTGTAGTCATCTATCTCACCCACCCACTAGGGACGACTACTACCATAGCTTCAATCCTAGTCATCTCACATGAACTAGAGAAGCTAAGATGCTAGCCTGGGCAATACTAGATTCCCTTTCCATGATCCACGTAGGATCACGACACAAACGTCAAGAGACAACTAACCATTCCACATGGTCAAGGTTTGTGTTCCAGGCTATTCAATCCTTGGCTAGAGGAGAGTAGCTTCCCACTGGCCCTTGGAGAAACATCCACATTCCTCTCTATGAGGGTGGTCACACCCCTCTCTACAAGGGTATTCTAGCATGTCCCTAGAGTATCCAAAACTCAACACTTGGACAGAGGCTAACCTTGGAAAATTTATCATTCCCTTTCTCTATAAAGGTCTCTTCCTTCTCTACGAAAGTCTCTTCTCTTTTCCTTCTCTATGAAGGTCTACTTGTGGGATTTCTCTTTCCTTCTCTACGAAGGTCTTTTCTCTTTCTCCTTCTCTACGAAGGTCTAGCTATGGGATCTAAAAAAATCTCTTGTGGTCCAAAATATTTCCATGGTATAATACCGTGCTAACCATCTGTTGGGAACCATCCATCTACTTTCCTAATTGCATCAAATCACGATCCTCCATTTTGAACTCGGAGACATGGCTCCCTCTTGCACCAAACTAATAGCTTCTAATCATCATCCTTAAAGTTCTTTTTCTTTAATATCCTAGGTGCCTTCTTGAGTTCAAAGATTTTTTTCTGACTTCATACTGGATCAACCTGCTCCCTCTGCATCTATAAGAACGGTACTAGAGCAACCTGTAGTTACCTACATCTTATCAACTCTATTTGAGTATCCATATTTTTCTTCATCTTGAAGATTTCTGTTCTGCATCTTTAGAGCCTCCTACTCCTATTTAAATATTGGATATTGTCCGGTCTTTACTAACTATCAACATATCATACGTCCTTCTCATGTTGTCTAACTTCTGCAAGTTATGGCATAATTTCTTTCTTCCAAGACTTGTAAACTTACTTATAATATGCTTTCTGAAATAATTATTTTATCTCTTTATTTATCCTCTTCTTTGATACTTCCTTCATAAGTTTGCATACATACTAAAGTAAAACGAGGTTAATTAACATTCTCACAAAAATATCTAACTTTTAATGATAAAGTATTAAAGTAAACAAGATACTAGAAATAAACATGAATACTTATCTCTTTTTTTTGTGTGGGAAGGCTCCACGGACTCTACCATTTGCTATCTTTCTTCAAATCAACTATCTTCAACTTAAAGTACATAACCCTCAATTTCTGCTAAATCTTTCTTTGAGAGAGGAGATTCCTCTTCCTCTGCCACATGTGCTTGATACTTTATTTTCCCTTTTCCTTGAGGACAGTCATAGGAAAAGTTTCCCAACTTTTGAAGTTGTAGCATCTGATCTTTGAAACATCTTTCTTCTTATCTGAAACTCTTACGGAGTTCTTCCTAAAGGAACTTCTTTTTTTCTTTTGAGATATAAGAGCTTCCTCTTCATTAACAATTAATCTCTTATGTTCGTTTGCAAGTCTATATTCTTCGTGTGTGCAATCTTCCCATAACTTATCAAACTTGGGTAACTTGCTTCTTGCACACACTCCTTGTACAAAAGGAATCCAAAATGTTGGAAACCCATTTAGGGTTTTGGTTACAAGCTCTTTGTCACTAATGACATCTCCAATAGTTGCAATATGATCTCTGATCTGAGAAGCTCTCATAAGATAGGATGTGACAGATTATGAGTTTTCCATTTTCATATTACGAAACTAATTTATTAAGGAAAGATTTTGACTAATGTCTTTGCATTCATATAACCTACTAAGTGCTTCATACATTTTCCTTGATGTGTGTTGTTCGGAAATATGAGGGATCAAGTGATCCTTTACTGAATATGACATGATTCCTTTTGCTTTATTTTCTTTCTTCTTATGCTTGGTATTTTGCTCTTCTTCATCTAGTTCCGGTACACCCACTGTAACATGTTCTAGGAGATCATTCTTGTCTAGAATCATCTGCAACCTATGCTTCCAAGATCTGAAGTTTCTAGATCCTTCCAGCCTATCTTTTACCCTCATGTTGGTAGCCATTCTTTCTTACAGTAGAAACCCTAGCCCTTTGGGTTATAGAAATGATAGAAAATTTGAATTTCTTGGATCTAAAAACTGAACTCACCAAAAGATGCGCTGGACTAAGGCGAGTATGCTAGTACAGTCAGATTTCTGAAAATCAAAATTTTACGCCTTCAAACTTGATCAGTGGATTTCTGGACTAGTGCTTCTGGTTTTCTGGTACTTCTGGTACTCTGGTACTTTTGGTACTTCTGGTACTCAGGTTTTTTGGTACTTCTGGTACTTTGTGAAAACTAGGGTTTCACCTTCCAGGAGATCTAGCCACTAAAAAGTTGTGTTGAGGATGCCAAAATGTTCCTTGAGGTAGGGCACACCTTTCTAGATGGATTTGGGGATGAAATTATTATTCAATAAAAATCCCTAATTTGCGTGTACGACAACAGTGAAATTTTTCTTTTTCCTATGAAAGACGCTCTCTTCATCTTAACTTTGATACCATGTTAAAGTTTATGCTATTATTAGGTTACTTTCAATTTACTAGATAACAATAGCATATATAAGATCACTGAGAGAAACACATTCACAAGAGTACACAACATTTATCTTAGGAAACCCTCATGGGTAAGAAAACCCAACAAAACTTCCTTAATATAGATGTTGGCATGTTTATAGGTAGGTGTGCTTGTCATTGATGGCAAGATCAGAGTATGCAACGATGGCAAAACAAGGACAACATAATCTCAGAAGAGATAGTGCAGAGGTGCACGCAGAGTGCAAGAGTGTGCTTGTTCATTTGATGGAAAACAAGTAGGCATGAAAGATCAATAGCACAGGGATAATGGCATGAAAAGATTAGAAGAGTAAACTCTATTTCGGAGTTTCAGATACCGGGAATTGGAAGAGTCAAGGAAGCAACTCACGAAAAGAATGTCGAATCACTGAAATGAGAAAAAACAAAATATCGGATCTTTGATCTGACTCCATTTCAGAGTTCCGGATACCAGGAGTTGAAGTGTCGAAACACTTCACCACAGGAGTGTCGAAATGTCGAATCGCCGAAATGTGAAACGACGAAATATCGGATCATTGAACTGACTCCATTTCGGAGTTCCAGATACCGGGAGATGAAGTGTCAAAACACTTCACCACAGGAGGTTCGAAATGCTAAATCATCAAAATGTGAAATGACAAAATACAAAACCATTGATCTGACTCCATTTCGGAGTTCCAGATACTAGGAGTTGAAGTGTCGAAACACTTCACCATAGGAGTGTCGAAATGCCAAAATGCCGAAATCGCGAAAGCACTTTTTGAATAAGCCTCGGTCAACACCGGTGGTCACATCGTCGAAGAGATATAGAGAAGAGATCGAAGAGATAAGCTCCTTTTTTCTGAGTTTTGGGGATTGGGAATTGGAAGAGTCATAGTGACTTGCAACAAATTCGTGAAACACGAAATTGCGAAATGCAATTTCAAATAAGGCTTTGGTCACAGCCAGTGGTCACATCTGCAAAAGATGGAGGAAGGAGCTAATGCAACCAAGCTCCATTTCAGGGATTGCGACTTGGAGTGTCGAGACACTTGATCACACAAATGTCAAATTTCCAAATGTTGAATTCCCAAATGTCGAAATGCCAAAATGGCGAAATGTCTATGTAGTCGGTGTTCACACCAATGGTCATGTAAGTGGAAGGAGATAGCATAGCTAGGCTCCATTTCAAGGTTCACACTGTAACTACTAGAAACCACTGATGTTTTCTTCCAGAGGACTCGAAGAGACTTCTATGTAATTTCTAGAGGAGCTGAAGAGTCTCAAGGAATCTACCAGTGGAATGAAGACTAATCATAGAGGCGATTGACAGATGGAAGAGAGTTGAAGCCTGTAACTACAACAGAGAGGTTGAGCTCAACTATAACAGAGAATACGAAGAGTATCGACTGTTGGATAGGAAGAAATCTTGACATAACACCCAGTGATGATAGACGCATGGGTTTAACTACTAGAGAAGCTGAAGAGTCGCTATGATGATCAGGCAGAGCACTCGACATGGAGAGAGCATGCAAAAGCATGGCAAGATAGCATGCACAAGGTGCTAAGAGACTATAAGTATGTAGAACAAATAAGAGATGGGGTTGTTTTTGTTGAGAGTGATTCAGGCGTGTAGAAGGAGGAGTGTACAGTAGCTGAAATACAGAGAAGAGGAATGGTGCATTGAATGGAGATGGCACACAGAGAATAAAAGGCAGAAGCACAAAAAGCGCAAGGATGTGTGCAGCAAGACAGTGAGACAGTGAAGGAAGGCTAAGGTGCTCTTGTAGAGAAAAATAGAAGATCAGAAAGGGAAAGAAGACGCAGACAGAGAGACACTGATACGGGAGATCAGAGCAGCATAGCAGAACAATGATAAGTCTGGTAAGCCAATGATAAATATTGTATCACTGTGATAAATTTATATATAGAAAAGATTTATATTTTAGGGTGGAATGGAGGTGCTAGTGAGGACTGTTGTCCTCACAGGTTCAAGTGAGTGCTTGAACACAGGGAGTTGTAGCTTCCATCTGGTTGCAGCTAGAGAAACCAGGGTGGTGCAAGGGAGAACTGTTGTTCTCTATTATACAGGTTGGTGCCTGTGTGACTGGAAGTTGGTGCTTCCATCCAATTGGTGTTGGAACACTTAGGGAGTTGGTGCTTCCTTCTAGTGGGTGCTAGAGAAACCAGGGAGTTGGTGCTTCCTTCTAGTAGGTGCTACAGAAAATAGAGTGTTGGTGCTCTCAGCAAGTTGTAGCTTGCAAAATAGAGGTTGTAGCCTCATTATGAGCTGGTGATCATAAGTATGATGATGTACAAAATGTAAAGTATACTTATCATATAAAGAAGAAGAGTTTTTTACCCTTAATGGGTTTCCTCAAGAAATATATGTCTCTGTGTATCTCATATGTGTGAATGATGCTAAATGTTCTATTGCTTACTTCCTTGCATTACTTTGATTATCTTTAAGTTCTCTACAAAGAATTTAAAATAAGCATAATTGTTTAAGCACG
>ML805732.1:49090-64646 GCA_009831015.1 Picea engelmannii
TTCTTTCTTCCTTTTTCTTCTTTTTCTACTTTTTTCTTTCCTTTTTCTTCTTTTAATTTATACTATATACATTATGTACAAGTCTACTTCTCTATGCAGAATACATTGATGTTTAATAAGTCGACTATTCCTATATAGTTTTAGTCGACTACCATTCACCAATCCTTGCATCTCCTTACCTACTAAATCCTGCAGCTACACAACACCTACATATGTGACAAACTTTATCTCATATGGTCCTAGCCAATGCATCATGAACTTCCCTGGGTGATGAAAGTATTTATTTTCATAGAGGAGAACTAGATCTCCTTCCTTGAAGTTATTCTTCTTAATTTTCTTTTCATGCCAAGATTTATCTTTGGATTTATATACTTCCTGATGGGAAATAGCTACAATCATGTCTTCTTATAATTCCATGAGTTGTGCCAATCTTCCTTCAGTTACACCTCTTTCTGTCATGTTTGTAATTGTTGCAATGCATGGACTATGTATCAAATACTCCAAAGGTACTAATGCTTCCTATCCATACACCAATATGAAATGTGTATGCCCTATAAGCTTCCTGCATGTATTTCTATAATCCCATAACACTATTGGTATCTTCAAATCCCAATCATCTTTGTTCACATTGCAAATATAGATTAAGACATTCTCTAATATCTTGTTAAATGATTCCATTGTCCCATTAGCTTGAGGATGGTAAGGAGTGCTCTTTGGGTGATGTATCTTGAATTCTTCAGTCATTTCCTAGATAGTACTGTTGAGAAAATGAGTCCCATGATCACTCATCAAAACTCTGGGGAATCCAAATATTGTGACTACTTTTTCAAATAAGAAGTGTGTTGCATTATCAGCACTGCAAACCTTCACTGGTGTTGCTTCATCCCATCTGGTTAAATATTATGTCACAATAATTATATACCTTGCTCCTGATCTTCTAGTTGGTGGATTAATTGTTCCTACAAATTCTACGCCCACTTGTCAAACACTTTCAAAGTTACTTGAGGCCTTAATGGCATCCCATCCCTCCTGGATGCCTTTCCAACCCTCTGACAGACATCACAAATCTGATAACACTCCTTTTCATCTTGTGAATTGTTGACCATCATAATCCTACATGCAATATCTTATGCGCATTAGCTTTCCCTGCATAATGTCCCCTAGATATTACGTCATGTGGTTTTGCTAAAATGATAGGCCTTTCATGATCCAATGACACATATCCTCATAATTTTGTCTACACCAAGTTTGTACAAGTGTCCTACAATTAGTTTGTATTCTGCAACTATGACCACCAAATTTTTCTTCTATTCAGTATTAAATTCCTTTGGGGAAAATTCTGCACTCAAAAATTCAATAATGTCAGCAAAATATTCATCATAAATATGTACTAAAAACAATTCGTCATCTGGGAAATTTACCTCCAAGTTACTTGGTTCCTCTCCATTAGTTATCCTGGACAAATGATCTGGACCTGTATTCAATCTTCCAGGCTTCACTACTACTTCAAAATCAAAATCCTAAAATAAGAGTAACCATATGCAAATTCTTCCCCCCAACACTAGCTTATTGACCAAATATCTAAGAGTAGAGTGATCTATGAACATATTAAAATGATGGCCTAACAAATAATTTCTGAACTTTTGTAGTGCATATACCATAGCTAACCCTTCTCTTTATGTTGTTTTGTAATTTTGTTCTAAATCTGACAACTTCCTTATTGCAAATGCTATAGGGTGATCTATATCACCTTCTCTTGGTTGTGCTAGTAATGCTCCAAGAACTATTGAAGATTCATCCACATACACATGAAATTATTTTGACCAATCTGTAAACACCAAAATTGGTGTTGTCACCATTTTATCCTTCAAGATATCCAAACTATGTTGGCACTCATCATTCCACTGATACATGATGTCCTTCTTCAACAATTTCTCCATCAGTGCAGTAATATGTTCATATACCTTTATGAACTTCCCGTAGTAACCTGTATGGCCAAGTGTACTTTTTAACTAACACACTGACTTAGGTGGTGGTAGATTAACTATGAGAACAATTTTGGCAAGATCAACTAGCAGACCCTGTTTACACAATAAATGCCCTAAAAAAATACCAAATGGTGCATTGAAAATGCATTTCTTAATATTGAATGAAATATGACATTGTCTGCACTTGTCTAACACCAATCTTAACACTTCAACATGATCTTTCAATAAGATAAACAATGTCCAATCATCCAAATAAACTTCCAAAATTTTATGAATAAAGTCTTTAAATGCAGCTACTACTACCCTTGAGAAAATAGTAGGGGCATTCTTCAACCCAAAAGGCATCATTGTATATTGATATGACCCCCATTTTGTTGCAAATGTATTCTTATGTCGATTTTCAGGTGCTATTATAATCTAATGATATCCTGAGCATCCATCAGTAAATGAATATGCTTCTTGACCTCCTACATTCACCAAAACTTAATCTATACATGGGGTAGGAAAAAGATAATGTAGACAAGAATCATTCAACTTTATCAAATTTACACAAATCCTTATTCCCCCTGGATTATTCTCCTGCACTACCATAGGGCTAATCCATTTAGATTCTTCCATAGGTTCTATTACCCCAGTCTCTAACATCTTATCAAATTTTTCCTTCGCTCTCTTCTCATGCACTGGCTTCAACCTGTAATGTATTTGTCTTATTGGTATGGCATCTAGATTCAAAAGTATCTTCATCTCTCCAAGTTTTCATGCAACCCATTTCATCTATGAGAAAGTTGTTGGAAATACGTCACTATACGCATGAAATAACTCTGTTATTCGTTCTACTATTTGATTGTCCCAATAATCTCCAATAATTGCAATCTCTGGGTTCTTTGTTGTTCCAATGTTTACCTTCTTGATCTTTAGTGGTGCCAAAAAATCTTATGAATCTAAATTTGGACCTTCTATTTCTCTTTCTCCTTCAACTTTTGTAATCTTGATGTTGTGTGGGTTTTCTTCTGCTAGATCATCTTTTGTGACGTGATAATAGTATTACTGTCTGTCTCTTCTAGTTATGAAAAGTAGTCACAATTTCCACTTCAGGTTCTTCAAACATTCTATCTCTTACCAAATTTAGTGTTGTATCTATATCTGGATTCTCATGCTCAAATGTTAATGTAATCACAAAATTTTGCTACATTTCCTCCCAATTTGTAGTTTCCCTGCGTTGTTCCAATTCGGTGTACCAATTCCTTGGGATTCCTTCCATTGTATGAATAAAGTGATGTGGCCATTCTTCTAGTGGTACTAATCTCCACTTAGTTATACATATTTATACATGTTATCTAGTTTGTCCCATTCCATCATACTTTTCCACATATGTTTTCTCTTGTTTTGCATTGAATCTCATGCGTAGTAACTTCTTGCAATGTTACCAATTATGAATCTTATCCTTATGATTACCCCACCAACGGGGAAGTGTACTTTCAAATAAATATCCAAAATTGGTAACCTTCGACTTTCAAAAAATTATAACTCAAAATTTGTTAAAAATTCCTCTAAATCATTCTAACCATAAAAATTGGGAGGTTTCCTTACCTATGTACCAACCCATCTTAGTGCACGCGTCATCCTTGTGCATCTCCTGGTGGATAACTCATGCAATCATTGCTGCCAATTCTCCAGTCCTATTTCATAGTCTAAAGCACACGAACTAATTCTTCTCCAACTGAGCATACCATATTTTGTTGGGTTAACATAATTTTCTTCTCACGCGGTATTTCTATACAACTGGTTGATGTCTTATGTAATAAAATTCTTTGTCGCGGGTTCAAAATACCTTCCTTCTTACGAAGGATCTAATGGCACAATAAATCTATATTATCCTTATTCAAAGTTCATTTTTCTATTCTTCAGGTTAATAATATCTTGATTGTCAAAAGCTCAATCCAGACCCAACAATGTTGGATATGGTGAATTGTTATCTACTATGTCAAAAACCTCAAAGTCTTCCATAGTGCGCACACCATCTAGATCTACTAGTATTCCCTTCAATATACCAATTGGTACCACCTTTTGTTGATTTCATAACTTCAACTGAATAGGTGAAAATCCCAATGTAGGTTCTCCGATGGATTCCCATGTTTTCTTAGGAAAAACATTTGCTTCAGAGCCCAAGTCTAGTATGATATCACCCATATTGAAATATCCAATATTTTCATTCAATCTAAACTCTCTTCTTGTTCTTATATTCTTATGACCCTAATTGACTCTCTTATGTTTTGGTTTCATCTCTTCTACAGAATTGCACTTCTCTAACAAATTCTATAATACTTGTAAAGAGTTCTTGTCATTCAACAACTTCACACAAGATCCAAAAAAAATTCTAAGACTACTTACTTGTTATGAAGTTTGATCTCTGCTAGTCTGATCAAACAAATGAGGCATGTCATATAATGTTACATCATCTCCTGGATTTGTACCTGAAGCACACACAATATTCTTCTTCAAAAACTCTTTTCTAGCCTCCTTTAATGTCTCCTTCTTTGTGCATGCATAAAAATCTTGTTGGGGTGTTGTATTCTTTCTAATCCACTAGTATTTGACCCGATCCTTCTTTGTTGCATCTTCTCCTGTCTTGGATGCACCTCTAGTAACTATATTGATCTTATTCCCATCCTCTTCTATGTTTTCCAAAACAATCCATTGAACATTCTAATTGTTCTGGTACCTCTTTTCCTATACCTTTACCAAAAGTGTTGGACAATATTTTGTCTCATGATCTGTTTCATGACAATACATGCATGTCGCAGGTGGTTGTGGACAATCCCTTGCATAATGTCTAGGTTTTTTACAATTGTGACATGATACTGGTCCTCTACCTCCTCCAAATCTTCTTCCTCCATGGCCTCCTCCTCTGAATCCTCCTCTGTTACCTTGATTGTCTCCGCTTGGTGTATTATATTGTGGTTCCTAGTTGTATTGTGGTTGTGCATTATTATATTATGGTGGAGCTACAAATTGTTGTGCGTTGTTATACTACGGTGGTGCTCCAAACTGTTTCATATTATTATACTATGGTTTCACTGTAAATTGTTGCATGTTATTATATTTTGGATACTGCGCATGTTGTCCTATCATTAGTTCATCTTGCACCCTATAAGTATTTGATGTCCTCTCCTTCATTATTTCCAAGGTTCTACAATCGTTGTCTTCATTTCCAACTGAATTGCAAAAATTATGAAATGTAGTCTTGGGCACTGTTTGATACTTTTTCATCATGAGACAATGATAAGGAACATGTCCATGTGTTATACATATCTCACACCATGGTCCTCATGTGGGTAAAGGATTCGACATTCATTTCCCCAAGTACTGCGCAAAGGTTGGGCACTCATTCTTATGGTGTCTTTTTGTTCTACATAATGTGCACCATACATCTTCCCTCTTTTCCTTTCCTTTATTTTGATTCATCTAAAATGCTAGGTTCTTTAGATATTCTCTTAGCTTTTCCACAGTTGGATCTATATTCTCATACCAGTTTTCCTCCAATTGCAAGGATGCTTGCAAATCCTCAACCTAGGTTTGGAACTTATGTTGCCTCAAAGTATACTTCAAATGTGCCAATAAATAATTAACAAATAAATGTCTATGCTTCATATCTGTAATAGGATAATTCAACTTACCTTTTAGTCTTTTGAACTTCTGATCAACCTCCTAAACTGACTCACATTGCTTCTATTTGATCTCTATCAACTCATTCATGTACTGATCCTCTGAACTAGGTTGTTGAAATTCATTGATCAATGCCTTCTTCAGATATGCGACAATTGCAGGGACTCCTTATGGACTGTTTACTTCGAGGACCATATTTTGGTCCAGTGTGTGGTCACTGAATGTGATCTCTAGTTGTGCCACTTTTGTATCTTCATCTGTAATATGCTTATCTTCCCAAATCATCTCACAAATAAACAAGTTCTCCTATGGATCTTCCAACCCTTCCCCAAGGAACTCTGGTAACCGAATAGTTGGATTAACTCATGTTGTTGTGAAGTTTGTTGTACTACCACCTCCGTGTGGTGTATATACTTGACTGCTACTAAATGAACTTATACTTCTTCTTTAATTTCCATTGGACTTGCATCCTACTAATAGCCTTCTACCATTAATCACTTGTTGTTTAAATAGTTCTTCTTCTTTAGTTCTCTTAGTCGCACATGGGGTTGTCGGTTCCACACTAATTCGGGTCCGGAATGGAGATCCTTCTTTTGCGTTGGACCCTTGACCTATGATTTTCCTCTCATATGTGGAGTGCAATATTTCCTCAATCTACCCCATCACATGAATATCCTCTACCTCCTCTTCATCATTGCCCAAGTCCTGTCACTCAGCTACTACCCTCTTTTTACTATTGATATTATACTGGTGGGGTATTTAGTTGTGGATCAATCCTTCTCTTTCAATTATCTCCTTGGTATGTTCCTCATACATCATAATGAGGTCCATTTCTTCCTTCTTCTAGCCTCCATCCAGAGCCCTCTCCACATCTCAAATATTCCTTAGTGCTTCCCCTAGTTCCCCCATGCGCACAGAGTGATTTAGTTGTTTGACTCCATTGTCATCACTCCTTTATAATCCAATAAAATATTGATCGACGTGTAAAGTGATTGAATTTACCTTCATCTTGGTCCCTTTAGAAACTCCTTCTCTGTAGAAATGTATGACTTCGCAGTATCGACTGCAAACTCGATAATAAATCCTACAACAATATTGTCTAATGAGAAATGCATTGCACACATGAATTTATTATTGACCCTTTCCAATAGCTCAATTTTCTCAATAGTCCACTCTATTGGCCTTATCCAATTATTTGTATGAGTATCCCTCAACATCAATATCCACTTATGTAGCAACTCTGGAAAATGACAGAAATATGCCTCATGCAAATCAGTAAACGCATACCTTTGCAAATACTAGCACGGTGTATACCTGGAGCTTCTATTGTCTTTCTGTGAAAACTCGAGTTGTTTTTTCTCCAACCATATTTCAATATATTTCTTAGTTGGATTCCATGACCTAAACATTCCCTTATACCACTACATTCTCTTCATCAAATCCCCTCCGAACCGATCTTATGAGTTCCAAACGACAACAAAACCATTTGTTGGATGTATGGGTTGACCCAGGTTCTACCTTATTTCTCCAACAAAACCCTAGAAACCATTGGCCCCTCTAGAGAGAATGTAAATGTGTTGAGCCTACATAGAATAGATATATCTAAAAAACAATACACACATTTGCAGAGAGAATTTGAGAAAGAAGAAGGAGAGAAAGAATGGAAGAATTCTCATTAACCGTTATGAATAATGAATAATTTACACATGATATACTTTTTATAACTCAATGAGTGCACACTAGAGGAGAACCAATGCACCATAGTGGTGGTCTATATTGATCTAGACACACACCAACAACTATGAGAGTGAACTACCACCTAGTCTAGTCTCTCAGGCAGTTACTAAAGTGAACTGCCACCTAGCTGAGTTAACTAGTCAAGTAGTCTTCAGTTAACTGACTGAACATAGAGTACTGAGGATTAGATCAAGCAATCAAAGGTAATGTACCAGTCTGGTGATGATCCCAAGGCAAGTGCTCATTAGCTAGTGATGATCCCAATTTTGCATGGTGACAAAACCAATGCAACATCTAAACTCGACTCAACAAGTCAAATTGAAGTTTCAACTGAAAGAGAATATTCTCTAGGTGGAATATTCTACCCTAAAATATAGGACACTAGATAATGACTAATTATGACTAATAAACAAGGAAATACCTTAGGAAAAATAAATCTTAGGTGTGTGTGAAGTAACTTCAACAGACCAGAAGGAAACAATGCGCACAGAGTGCACAAATAAGTCTCACCCGATATGGATTATGGGTGATTACAAGAACCAGACGTCTGCAATTGTGGAAGGGATGATACTAATGGGAATGTTAGACCTACCATCATTTAGATCTACAATTCATTTAACATTTAATATTCATTCTACAAAAAATAACATATTATTCTAGTGTGCGATGCGAATTAACCTTAACAGATTCATTAATTTATCCATTCATTCATCGTAAAAGACATTACAAATCATAAACAGAACATTACACACATTGAACCAATATTTTACCAAGGTTCTCTCCCCTAGGCTATTCCCACAAAGATCTATCTTCTTTATTATTCATCTTCAATTAACTACGTTGTGCGCATTACATCAAAAGTATGGTGATGGTGAGGTTGACCAGTGTTGCACCAAGCTCCATAGATTGTGACCTTACCCTCATATAAAACTCAAAAATAGACTCAACATGAGCTCCACATCTCTCAAGAAAAATACTCAACAAAGACTAACTCAAAACTCATCAAATTTCTGAAATTTACTTCAAGAATTCTTCCCCAAAAGATATATATCTGATCTCCTCGGATCTTACAATGCTTATTTATACTATCAAAATGGGTAAAAACATTTACAACAAAGACCCAAAACCCTAACCCTAAGTGGATTAGGTTTTTCCACTTTACAACCTCCTACGTGTGGTTGGTCCTCGATCCAATCATTTCCTCGTCATGTTATCCTTCTTTCTACCTTTTCCTTTCCTCTTCCTTGAGCTGCTCTTCCTTATTGTCTGACGCACTACTTTTCCTTAAATTTTAGCACATGCTCCATTTGTGGTCCCTTTCTTAACTATATTCCAAAAATTTTGCACATTTATCCAAAATATCTTTCTCCAACAAAATCCCACTATGGCCAGGTGGTAGGACACTCTGGCATGGAGAACATAATGGTAGTACTACATAAGTATTTATATTGGTCGAAGCTTCAATGGGATGTTAGTAAGTATATCATATGCTGCATTGTATGCTCCATTTCCAAGTCATCCATTGAAAAACAAGGACTATACACCCCTTTTCCTACTTTCGATGGGCCCTGGGAATCCATCTCGATGGACTACATGTTAGGTATTCCCTCCACCAATCATGGCAATGACTGTGTATTCAGGGTTGTTGATCAATTCTTGAAGATGGCCATTCTGACCTCCTGCATGAAGAGTATCATAGCTGAGGCCACCACCAATATCTTCTTTAAGCATGCATGGGTACACTTTATACTACCATATGCCATCATATCATATCAGGAAAACATATTCTTGAACACATTTTGGTCGAACCTCTAGTCATTTTCGGACACCAAGATCACCAAATCCAGTGCCTTCGACCCTTGGACCAATGGACATACAAAGGTCATCAATAGGATGGCCATGCATCTCTTACGCATGTACAAATCCAAGCATCCACACACATGGGATGATAACCTTCCTTATGTACAACACATATACAAAATATCACTCCATAGCTCGACCAACCAGAACCCTTTTTAGGTGGGCCTGTCTTTTCAATGACTAGGCCCCATTGATGTAGCATTGCCCCTTGCATCCAGGCAACCATAATATTTCCATGCTCAATCTGAGGCTGACAAGGTCACCAAATTCATTGAACAAATTCATCACATCCACCAACATGTCCATGATAGTTTACATAAGTCCAATGCTAAGTACAAGCAACGCCATGATCAACACCTAATTCCCCAGAAGTTTCATGTAGACGACAAGGTATGGTTGAGTTTGCAGAAAGATCACCTTACAGGACTCCATCAGAAGTTGGGCACTTCTCTATGGAACTTACACCATCACCAAGGTTTTGGGTGACAATACTTTTGAGTTAAGTATTCCTCCCTTCCTTGGATTACACCCAGTATTCAATGTGGACCTCCTTCTACCATATTTTCCACCACTACTAGACACATAAGAGGTGGAAAAGCAGATGAAACCTATAGAGCTCAACCCTCGCTGCATGGAATAGGAAACCATTGATCGAATCATGGACACATAGGTTAAGGGAACCCACCAATAGAACATCCAACTCTATCGGGTTGTCAAAGTAGGGCAGCTATTGCACCAAGGAAAGCGACTTACCAAGCATCAAGTTCAACAGAATTTTCCCCATTTTATGGGGGAACTCAAAGAAATGGTGACCATTGATTCCTAAGAGGGAAGGAATGATCCAAGTGGACATCGGTGGCCACCCATCTATTCCACTGGCTCAACATACAGTTTCCATTTTGGCATTTTTTTAGGTCCCAAACTTTTGAGGTCGTTTTGAGGCCCTAAGCAACATTTTTTATATGTGGAAGTTCCCAATAGATGTTGGAATATTATATTGGGACTTTTGGAATATGTACACCTCATCTAGACATTTCTAATGAGGTATCAAGTGCCCCTAATAGATATCATGTGCAAAATTTACGTTCTATGGAAGTTGATGTATCAACTACCCCCATCGAAGCCCACAAACCTTTTGATGTTTCATCTTCCTGGGTTAGGGTTTCAGATGTTTAGGGTTTTCTCGTTTATGTTTTTATGTTAAAAATACCTTGGGAGCCTCACTATAATCATCTTCTTATGAATGCGCGTAGACATCACATCTCTTCTCAAAGATAAGCTATCATAATTATAGGGAGTTCATTTCACTCGGTATTCTCTTTACAGTCTCTAGATATTTCAGTATTTAATAGAAATTGAGTATTATTGTATCTATGTGTTCTATCTTATTTTTTTGTTTCATATTGTTACCTCATAAATCCATATCAATGATATCAAGTACTAAGTATTAACTAAGGTAAACATTTCAGTAAAACCCTGACACACCATTGATTTTCATTGATCCATCATTAAGCACACTTTGACAAAGATTCGAAACATTCCCAACAAAGGAAATGCACATATTTCCAATCTAACAATTTGTGAACTCTCACTCGTTGATTTTTAGAAAATTTAATATAAAAAGTAGTATTTTCTCATGATCCCTTGTGTTCACAAACACAAATAATATTGCCTTTTGGCTATCCCTTGGTTATCAAAAGAAGCTTCCTAGCCCCCTGTTACTTTTCCTTATTCTTAGATTTTTAATCCCTTCAAAATATACATTAGAGTGAAAGATAACCTAAAAAAAGAGAGTTGTTGTGTTGGTCTACAACAAACTCTCTTTCTCATTTTACATGTATTCTTTCCCAAATCCCATTGACCAAGTTTGATTTATGAGCATGGTTGGTTGGTAAGGTGAAAATGCATTTATTCCCTAACAAGGTTCAAATCCCCCTAGAGTTATGTCTTCTCCTTAATTAATGTCTCTACACAAGTCAATAATTTATTACAATTCGATGTTCAAATCCCCCTAAAGGCATGTTTTCTCCTTGATTAATGTCATGTTTTTAATCCCTTCAAAATATACATTAGAGTGAAAGAAAACTTGAAAAAAGAGATTGATTTTGTTGGCCTATAACAAGCTCTCTTTCTCATTTTACATGTATTTTTTCCCAAATCCCATTGACCATGCTTGATTTATAAACATGGTTGGTTAGTAAAGTGAAAATGTGTTTATTCCCCCACAAGGTTCAAATCCTAAATAATTTTACCAAAATAGATACCATTGAATCTCAATTGATCTCAATTGTTTAGATAAAAGAGAAATGATAGTGTAATACATACTCATTACGTTGTAATATGTTTTTATATTAAAAGAACAAAAATATCTCCTTTTTTATAATGAATTTAGATGTCACCTCATACAATTAAGAATAAATTTTAACCAACAAATTGCGTTTTACACACAAATTTGTTTTGGTACGTATCACATAATAATTAATATTATAAATATAGAATACACTCAATTGTTTCCATAACTATGAAAGCTCCTTTTGCCCTCTCTGAAAGTGCCAATTGAGTCACAAGCACTTAATGGTACTAAGAGCCATTTCACTCTTATATGTACCATTTATCATGTTGTTATCCATAAATACTTTTATATGTTAGGAATACCACTGAGGATAAACAATTTTATATGTTAGGAGGGTGGACTTGTCATAGGAATACCACTCCACAATTTTATTTTTTTGTTATGTGGCTTCTGACTTTTTACTTAAACTATTAATTCCCACATTTCCTAAGCGATGTGATTTTCGTGGAAGCAATGATGAGTTGTCCATGTCAATGGAGTCAAGTTTCTTGGCAACAATGATGAGTTGTACTTGAACACTCAAAAGATGGATGTGATTTAGGGAAATATCTGCCATGATGGAGTGGGTGGGTGGGTCCAGGACTTTTGGAGTTTTCTTTCATCGTGGGCCAAGGACTTATTGAATTTTCTTTTATTTTAAATTAAATTATATTTTATTTTAAATCTTACAAATTCAAATAAAGGTTGGTGGGTCTTATCCATTGGTTCCATGATATTCATGGAATGAAACTAGAACTTCATTATCAAAACACTTAACATAAAGAGATCTACTTGATTGACCAACAATGAGGTGAGTCACTTTGTCATATATATATAATAAAAATAAGGGTTGCAATAGTGGTAAATCGACTATATAATTTTGCTCACTATTATTTCAAATATGTACTGAGAATGTGGGAATGTTGTACATATTATGACACAATTTCAAAAATTTAAAATACTATATAAGTATTAAATTTAAAATACGTAGTCATAAGTGGGAATGTTGTACACAGTATGACACACTTTTAAAAAATAAAATTGTATAAGTATTAAATTTGAGAAAGAAAAAAAAGGAGAGAAAAAATAAGTTTGAAAAGCATAGATATATTAGAAATCATGTTGAAATTTAATATTGTATGCAGATATATATTAGAAATCATGTTGAAATTTAATATTATACAAAGTTATTTTGAAAGTTTGTCACTCTCTTAGGAGGCCATGAGCAAGTGTCTTAATGATCAACAACATATGTATAGTTGTTATTAATACTATGTCCAATCTTGGCAATAATGAGGAAAATTTACAGGAGGTTAGACACTAATATGTTATTAGTCCCTGCCAAAGGCTTGGCACTATAGCAATGAGTTTGCATTGACTCTATATTAGTTTCTAGTTGACTTTATATTTTTATGCTATATCAAATGTATAACATAGGAAAATAATATATGTATTTTTTTGTATAATAAAAAAACATATTTTTCTAAAATTTAATTGGTTAATATCTTTGATGTCTTATTACAGGCTTCACGTCATTCTATGTATATACAATTAATAAATTTGCCAAATGTTATTTGACAAGACTATTGGGTGCATAAATATTAAATGATGATGGTACTTGACCCATATGCAATGTAGACTAGAGAGTATACTTGACAAGACTATTGGGTGCATAAATATTAAATGATGATGGTACTTGACCCATATGTTATGTAGACTAGAGAGTACCTTGATCCACAGCTAGCCTAGCCACGTGACTCCAAAACAAGCGTTATCGGCTCGTACTCAGATAAAGTATCTCCTTTATTAAATGTCCATACTCATTGGGCTATGTAGAGTGCGAATAAAATCATTGGGCTATGTAGAGTGCGAATAAAATATATCCTGGCAATATGTGCAGATAAAATATATTAAATTCTATAAACATAAACAAGGAGTGTCACAATTATGGATGCGTGGATATGGTAGTGGTTTATCTTGGCAATAATAAAAATATGTCAATGTAAACAAAATTTAACCATGACACTAAGCCATTCCTTTGTTGAAATTTATGAATACTCATGTTTGAAAATAAAGTGTTAATATAATTTATTAATTAAAATAGAGTAGAGTAGTATTACAAGTAATTAGTAAGATATAATTAAAATATAAATAATAGTTAAAAAATGTATTATAAAATATGTTATAAGTAACTATTATATGTTAAAATATATGTAATTATTATTATTAGAAGCTAAATATATGACACATACTTTAATTATATTTTAATATTTTATATTTTATTACTTGCATTAATTTAATTTAATTTAATTTAATTATATTTTAATACTATTATTGTTAAACTTGCATATTTTATATTTTAATACTTTATTTTATATAGTTAATATGATAACATTTTTTCAATAATATTTTACTTAGTTTATATGATAATGTTTTTCAAATTAATAACATTGTATTATTATTATTGTATTATTAAAGAATAAGATTAGATGGGTTATTTAGAATGGTTGGGTAAATTTTATTTTTGTTAAAATTGAATACTTTATATTTTAATATTTTAGTTTATATTGTTTCTATGATAATGTATTTTCAAATTAATACTTTAATATTTTAGCCAGTTTAATGATCTCATCTAGTTATAGTTCATTTCTAAATTTACTTCGCAAGGACTAAGTTGTTGTGCAACCCTTGTTTATATATGGGTATATTGAGTATTATTTTCGACAAAAGACTTTTTTTTGGAGATTGTGGGATTTCAAGGGACTCTCTTCACTCAACGATTTGATAGGTAAAGTTTACGGAGGTATACATACCCTACCCCCCTCTGGATTTGAACTTGTGATTTTTTAAGAGGAAACACATTTTCTTAACCATTAGGCCCACTCAGGTTGTATATATATATATATATAGTATTTGTTAAATATTAATTTTATAATTAATTGAAACACTTACAAAAATGAATTATATTTAAATCTTAATAGAAAAGATGAAAAAATAAAAAGTAGTTTTAAATATTAAGTGGGTGTTATAGCCTTAATTTACACCTTATAAATCAGAGAGGAATCCATAAGAGGATAGAAGCCATAATACATCGTTTTCCTAAGGTTTAGTCCATTTTTGGAGATCCTCATTGGAGACTTAGTAGAAAACAAGTGAGTCCCTCCTTGGTCACTAGTGGCTCAACAAGCGAGACATTGCTAAACTTCTAGAATCGGGGAGTTACGAGATAGGAGGTTTGGGAGAGGCATCTAGATATTCTAGAGACCACTAGAGACTCGAATGATGTGAGTTCCTAGGCCTTTTCCATGAAGATAGAGGAGTTACTAGGTGAGAGGCAAGGGATGAGTTGGATATTCATGGAAAAGGCCTAGGAAATCACATCATTCAAGTCTCTATTGGTCCCTAGAGGATCTATAAGCCTCTCCCAAGCCTCCAACCTCGCAACTCCCCAATTATAGAAGTTTAGCAGTGCCTTGATTGTTGAGCCTAGTGTCCAGCGAGGGCCTCACTTGTTGTCTATTATCCAAAAATAAGTTTGGAGATTGTCTACGAGAATCTCCAAAAATAAGCTAAACCTTAGGCAAAAGATGGATTTTGGCTTCTATCCTCTTATGGATTCCTCTCTTACCTATAGAGTGGAAATTAAGACTATAATAGTGAGTAGAGTAGAAAATTGTAAATCACTTTCATTTATAGGTTATTAAATAAACTAAGGAAAAATCAATTATAAATGTAAAACAAATTAGTGAAAAATAATTAAAAAAGTATTTCAATCTCTCACTCATTTTTTATTTGCTAATTTCTTTTATGAGAGCAAAGCAGCCTCTAAACTTTCAATACACATAACTATTTATAAATTAACACTAGTAGGAAGCAACTAAATATATTTTTTTCTTAATCTCTAATAAATAAAAATCTATTATTATATATTTGAGTACAAGTAATATGAGCATATTTTATAATAGTGTTTTAT
>ML805732.1:87800-132653 GCA_009831015.1 Picea engelmannii
AGGGTGAGTACACAGAGAAGGTGTTGGAGAGGTTTAGAATGCAGAATGAAAAACCAATTAGTACACCTTTGGCCATCCATTTCAAATTAACTAAGGAAATGTGTCCCAAGACACAGGAGGAGATAGAATACATGTCCAGGGTCACTTATTCATCAGCAGTTGGTAGCTTGATGTATAAAATGGTTTGCACAAGACCAGATATTGCACATGCAGTGGGAGTTGTGAGAAGGTATATGAACAATCCAAGTAAGGAACATTGGGAGGCAGTAAAGTGGATCCTCAGGTATTTGAGAGGTACTACTACTCATGCATTATGTTTTGGAGGTTCGAACACTTTTCTACAGGGATATGTTGATTCAGATATGGAAGGTGATAAAGACAGCAGGAGGAGCACCACAGGGTATGTTTTTACTATAGGTGGAAAAACAGTGAGTTGGATTTTGAAACTGCAAAAGGTTGTTTCACTTTCAACAACAGAGGCAGAGTATGTTGTTGCTACAGAGGCTAGTAAAGAGATGATTTCATTACAGAGGTTTATGGAGGAATTGAGAAAGAAGAAGGAGAACAACAGGTTGTACTGTGACAGTCAGAGTGTCATTCACCTTACAAAGAACTCAACCTTCAATTTGAAGACTAAGAATATACAGTTGAGGTACCACTTCATATGATCCATCTTGGAAGATGGACATTTGAAGCTGGAAAAGATACACACTAGCCAGAATCCTGTAGACATGTTAACAAAGGGAGTAACCAGGGAGAAACTAAGTTCCTGCTCAGTTTCAGTTGGTCTTCAAGAATGAATATGAAGATGAGAAATTTGCCAGGTCCAAGAAGGTTCAGATTCAAACATATACAATAGTTGTGGATTTGTTGAGATTGGTCTCCAAGTGGGAGATTGTTGGTTGTGGAGCCTGATTATCTTCCTGATTCAGAGGTCTTTTAGTTTCAGCCGTGTTTATACCCCATGAAGTATTTTCACCCCAGAAGTATGTACACTCTTCCACACGGGGGAGTGTAGAGGGGGGTACCCCCTCTGCAGGGTCTGGGGGCAAGCAGGCCCCCAGCAGGGGTTCAGGGGCGAAGCCCCCGAAGGAAAAATTGCCTTGTAAATGTATATTGTAATTTCATTGTAAATCTGGACCGTTCATTATAAGGTTGTAGATCTAACGGTAGAGATTATGTTAGGGTTCTTTTCCCTAGAAGGAAACCCTCTTTTATGAGGGAAATGTATTGCGGCGATGGTTGATGGCGAATATTGTATTCTGAGAGAGGAGACTGTGAGAGAAAGAAGAGGAAGTTACAACAGGTTTTGCTGTAGGTTGTATCCCTTCATTTGCTGGATAACAATAAAGGAAGGACCTGGCAATTTCTCTGGTGGACGTAGCCCACACTGGGTGAACCACGTAAATCTGTGTCTCTCTTGTATTGCATATCTTCTGTGTTTTGTTTCCGCATTTATTTTATTTTATTGCTCCACAGTCCTGTTTTTCTAACACCAATTTTGTACAAGTGTCCTGCAATTAGTTGGTATTCTGCAACTATGACCACCAAATTTTTCTTCTATGCAGTATTAAATTATGTTGGGGAAATTCCCGTACTCAAAAATTCAATAATGTCAGCAAAATATTCATCAGAAATATGTACTAAAAACAATTTTGCATCTGGGAAATTTACCTCCAAGTTACTTGGTTCCTCTCCATTAGTTATCCTGGACAAATGATATGGACCTGTATTCAATCTTCCAGGCTTCACTACTACTTCAAAATCAAAATCCTAAAATAAGAGTAACCATATGCAAATTCTTTCCCCCAACACTAGCTTATTGACTAAATATCTAAGAGTAGAGTGATCTATGAACATATTAAAATGATGGCCTAACAAATAATTTATGAACTTCTGTAGTGCATATACCATAGCGAACCCTTTTCTTTATGTTGTTTTGTAATTTTGTTCTAAATCTGACAACTTCCTTATTGCAAATGATATAGGGTGATCTATATCACCTTCTCCTGGTTGTGTTAGTAATGCTCCAAGAACTATTGCAGATTCATCCACATACACATGAAATTATTTTGACCAATCTGTAAACACCAAAATTGGTGTTGTCACCATTTTATCCTTCAAGATATCCAAACTATGTTGGCACTCATCATTCCACTGATACATGGTGTCCTTATTCAACAATTTCCCCATCGGTGTAGTAATATGTTCATATACCCTTATGAACTTCCCGTAGTAACCTGTATGACCAAGTGTACTTTTTAACTAGCACACTGACTTAGGTGGTGGTAGATTAACTATGAGAACAATTTTGGCAAGATCAACCAGCAGACCCTGTTTACACACTACATGCCCTAACAAAATACCAAATGGTGCATTGAAAATGCATTTCTTAATATTCAATTAAATATGACATTGTCTGTACTTGTCTAACACCAATCTTAACACTTCAACATGATATTTCAATAGGATAAACAATGTCCAATCATCCAAATAAACTTCCAAAATTTTATGAATAAAGTCTTTAAATGCAGCTACTACTACCCTTGTGAAAATAGTAGGGGCATTCTTCAACCCAAAAGGAATCATTGTATATTGATATGACCCCCATTTTGCTGCAAATGTATTCTTATGTCGATCTTCAGGTGCTATTATAATCTAATGATATCCTGAGCATCCATCAATAAGTGAATATGCTTCTTGACCTCCTACATTCACCAAAACTTAATCTATAAATGGGGTAGGAAAAAGATAATGTAGACAGGAATCATTCAACTTTATCAAATTTACACAAATCCTTATTCCCCCTTGATTATTCTCCTGCACTACCATAGGGCTAATCCATTCAGATTCTTCCATAGGTTCTGTTACCCCAGTCTCTAACATCTTATCAAATTTTTCCTTGGCTTTCTTCTCATACACTGGCTTCAACCTGTAATGTCTTTGTCTTATTGGTATGGCATCTAGATTCAAAGGTATCTTCATCTCTCCAAGTTTTCATGCAATCCCTTTCATCTATGAGAAAGTTGTTGGAAATACGTCACTATACTCATGAAATAACTTTGTTATTCGTTCTACTATTTGATTGTCCCAATAATCTCCAATACTTGAAATCTTTGGGTTCTTTGTTGTTCCAATGTTTACCTTCTTGATCTTCAGTGGTGCCGAAAAATCTTATGAATCTAAATTTGGACCTTCTATTTCTCTTTCTCCTTCAACTTTTGTAATCTTGATGTTGTGTGGGTTTTCTTCTGCTAGATCATCTTCTGTGACGTGATAATAGTCTTACTGTCTTTCTCTTCTAGTTATGAAAAGTAGTCACAATTTCCACTTTAGGTTCTTCAAACATTCTATCTCTTACCAAATTTAGTGGTGTATCTATATCTAGATTCTCATGCTCAAATGTAAATGCAATCACAAAATTTTGCTACATTTCCTCCCAATTTGTAGTTTCCCTGCGTTGTTCCAATTCTGTGTACCAATTCCTTGGGATTCCTTCCATTGTATGAATAAAGTGATTTGGCCATTCTTCTAGTGGTACTAATCTCCACTTAGTTATACATATTTCTACATGTTATCCAGTTTGTCCCATTCCATCATACTTTTCCACATATTTTTTCTCTTGTTTTGCGCTAAATCTCATGCATAGTAACTTCTTGCAATGTTACCAATTTTGAATCTTATCCTTGTGATTACCCCACCAACGGGGAATTGTACTTTCAAAGAAATATCCAAAATTGGTAACCTTCTACTTTCAAAAAATTCTAACTCAAACTTTGTTAAAAATTCCTCTAAATGATTCTGACCATAAAAATTGGGAGGTTTCCTTACCTATGTACCAACCCATCTTAGTGCATGCGTCATCCTTATGCATCTTCTGGTGGATAACTCATGAAATCATTGCTTCCAATTCTCCAGTCCTATTTCATAGTCTAAATCACACAAACTAATTCTTCTCCAACTGAGCATACCATATTTTGTTGGGTTAACATAATTTTCTTCTCGCACGGTATTTCTATCCAACTGGTTTATGTCTTATGTAATCAAATTCTTTGTCGCAGGTTCAAAATACCTTCCTTCTTATGAAGGATCTAATGGCACAATAAATCTATATTATCCCTATTCAAAGTTCATTTTTCTAGTCTTCAGGTTAATAATATCTTGATTGTCAAAAGCTCAATCCAGACCCAACAATGTTGGATATGGTGAATTGTTATCTACTATGTCAAAAACCTCAAAGTCTGCCATAGTGCGCACACCATCTAGATCTACTGGTATGCCCTTCAATCTACCAATTGGTACCACTCTTTGTTGATTTCATAACTTCAACTGAATAGGTGAAAATCCCAATGTAGGTTCTTCGATGGATTCCCATGTTTTCTTAGGAAAAACATTTGCTTCAGAGCCCAAGTCTAGTATGATATCACCCATATTGAAATATCCAATATTTTCATTCAATCTAAACTCTCTTCTTGTTCTTATATTCTTATGACCCTGATTGACTCTCTTATGTTTTGGTTTCATCTCTTCTACAGAATTGCACTTCTCTAACAAATTCTATAATACTTGTAAAGTGTTCTTGTCATTCAACAACTTCACACAAGATCCAAAAAAAAATCTATGACTACTTACTTGTTATGAAGTCTGATCTCTGCTAGTCTAATCAAACAAATGAGGCATTTCATATAATGTTACATCATCTCCTGGATTTGTACCCGAAGTACACACAATATTCTTCTTCAAAAACTCTTTTCTAGCCTCCTTTAATGTCTCCTTCTTTGTGCGTGCATAAAAATCTTGTTGGGGTGTTGTATTCTTTCTAATCCACTAGTATTTGTCCTGATCCTTCTTTGTTGCATCTTCTCCTGTCTTGGATGCACCTCTAGTAACTATATTGATCTTATTCCCATCCTCTTCTATGTTTTCCAAAACAATCCATTGAACATTCTAATTGTTCTGGTACCTCTTTTCCTATATCTTTACCAAAATTGTTGGACAATATTTTGTCTCATGATCTGTTTCGCGACAATACATGCATGTCCTAGGTGGTTGTGGACAATCCCTTGCGTAATGTCTAGGTTTTTGACAATTGCGACATGTTACTGGTCCTCTACCTCCTCCAAATCTTCTTCCTCCATGGCCTCCTCCCCTGAATCCTCCCCTTTTACCTTGATTGTCTCCGTGCAATGTATTATATTTTGGTTCCTAATTGTATTGTGGTTGTGCATTATTATATTGTGGTGGAGCTACAAATTGTTGCGCATTGTTATACTGTGGTGGTGCTCCAAATTGTTGCATATTATTATACTGTGGTTTCACTGTAAATTGTTGCACGTTATTATATTTTGGCTACTGCGTATGTTGTCCTATCATTAGTTCATCTTGCACCCTATAAGTATTTGATGTCCTCTCCTTCATTATTTCCAAGGTTCTACAATCGTTGTCTTCATTTCCAACTGAATTGCAAAAATTACGAAATGTAGTCTTGGGCACTATTCAATACTTTTTCATCATGAGACAATGATAAGGAACATGTCCATGTGTTATACATATCTCACACCATGGTCCTCATGTGGGTAAAGGATTCGACATTCATTTCCCCAAGTACTGTGAAAAGTTATGATGTCCTTTTTTTCTACATAATGTGCACCATACATCTTCCCTCTTTTCCTTTCCTTTATTTTGATTCATCTAAAATGCCAGGTTCTTCAGATATTCTCTCAGCACTTCCACAGTTGGATCTATATTATCATACCAATTTTCCTCCAATTGCAAGGATGCTTGCAAATCCTCAAACTAGGTTTGGAACTTATGTTGCCTCAAAGTATACTTCAAATGTGCCAATAAATAATTAACAAATAAATGTCTATGCATCATATCTGTAATAGGATAATTCAACTTACCTTTTAGTCTTTTGAACTTCTGATCAACCTCCCAAATTGACTCACATGGCTTCTATTTGATCTCTATCAACTCATTCATGTACCGATCCTCTAAACTAGGTCGTTGAAATTCATTGATCAATGCCTTCTTCAGATATGCGACAATTGTAGGGACTCTTTATGGACTATTTACTTCGAGGACCATATTTTGGTCTAGTGTGTGGTCACTGAATGTGATCTCCAGTTGTGCCACTTTTGTATCTTCATTTGTAATATGCTTAGCTTCCCAAATCTTCTCACAAATAAACAAGTTCTCCTATGGGTCTTCCAACCCTTCCCCAAGGAACTCTGGTGACCGAATAGTTAGATTAACTCATGTCGTTGTGAAGTTTTTTGTACTACCACCTCTGTGTGGTGTATATACTTGACTGCTACTAAATGAACTTATACTTCTTCTTGAATTTCCATTGGACTCACGTCCTACTAATAGCCTTCTACCACTAATCACTTGGTGTTTAAATAGTTCTTCTTCTTTAGTTCTCATAGTCGCACATGGGGTTGTCGGTTCCACACTAATTCGGGTCCGGAATGGAGATCCTTCTTTTTTGTCGGACCCTTGACCTATGATTTTCCTCTCATATGTGGAGTGCAATATTTCCTCAATCTACCCCATCGCATGAATATCCTCTACCTCCTTCTCATCATTGTCCAAGTCCTCTAACTCGGCTACTACCCTTTTTTTCTCTATTGATATTATACTGGTGGGGTATTTCATTGTGCATCAGTCCTTCTCTTTCCATTATCTCCTTGGTATGTTCTCATACATCATAATGAGGTCCATTTCTTCCTTCTTCTAGCCTCCATCCAGAGCCCTCTCCACATATCAAATATTTCTTAGTGCTTCCCCTAGTTCCCCCATGCGCGCAAAGTGATTTAGTTGTTTGACTCCATTGTCATCACTCCTTTATAATCCAATAAAATATTGATCGATGTGTAAAGTGATTGAATTTACCTTCATCTTGGTCCCTTCAGAAACTCCTGCTCTGCAGCAATGTATGACTTCGCAGTATCGACTGCAAACTCAGTAATAAATCATGCAACAATATTGTCTAGTGAGAAATGCATTGCACACATGAATTTATTATTGACCCTTTCCAATAGCGCAATTTTCTCAGTAGTCCACTCTACTGGCCTTATCCAATTATTTGTATGAGTATCCTTCAACATCAATATCCACTTATGTAGCAACTCTGGAAAATGATAGAAATATGCCTCATGCAAATCAGTAAACGCATACCTTTGCAAATACTAGCGCGGTGTATACCTGGAGCTTCTATTGTCTTTCTGTGAAAACTCGAGTTGTTTTTTCTCCAACCATATTTCAATATATTTCTTAGTTGGATTCCATGACCTAAACATTCCCTTATACCACTGCATTATCTTCATCAAATCCCCTCCAAACCATTCTTATGAGTTCCAAATGACAACAAAACCATTTGTTGGATGTATGGGTTGACCCAGGTTCTACCTTAGTTCTTCAACAAAACCCTAGAAACCATTGGCCCCTCTAGAGAGCATGTAAATGTGTTGAACCTACACAAAATAGATCTAGCTAAACAATAATACACACATTTGCAGAGAGAATTTGAGAAAGAAGAAGGAGAGAAAGAATGGAAGAATTATCATTAACCATTATGAATAATGAATAATTTACACATGATATACTTTGTATAACTCAATGAGTGCACATTGGAGGAGAACCAATGTGCCATAGTTGTGGTCTAGATTGATCTAGACACACACCAACAATTACGAGAGTGAACTACCACCTAGTCTATTCTCTCAGGCAGTTATGGAAGTGAACTGCCACCTAGTTGAGTTAACTTGTCAAGTACTCTTTAGTTAACTGAATGAACATAGAGTAATGAGGAGTAGATCAGGGAATCAAAGGTAATGTGCCAATCTGGTGATGATCCCAAGGCAAGTGCTCATTAGCTGGTGATGATCCCAATTTTTCATGGTGACAAAACAATGCAACATCTAAACTCAACTCAACTAGTCAAATTGAAGTTTCAACTGAAAGTTAATATTCTCCAGGTGGAAAATTCTCCCCTAAAATATAGGACACTAGATAATGACTAATTATGACTAATAAACAAGGAAATACCTTAGGAAAAATAAATCTTAGGTGTGTGTGAAGTAACTCCAACAGACCAGAAGGAAACAATGCGCACAGAGTGCTCAACAAAGTCTCACCCGATATGGATTATGGGTGATTATAGGAACCAGACGTCTGCAATCGTGGAAGGGATGATACTAATGGGAATGTTAGACCTACCATCATTTAGATCTGCAATTCATTTAACCTTTAATATTCATTCTACAAAAAATTAACATATTATTCTAGTGTGCGATGCGAATTAACCTTAACAGATTCATTAATTTATCCATTCATTCATTGTAAAAGTTATTACAAATCATAAAGAGCACATTACATGCATTGAACCAATATTTTACCAAGGTTCACCCCCCCGGGCTATGCCCACAAAGATCTATCTTCTTTATTATTCATCTTCAATTATCTATGTTGCATGCATTACATCAAAAGTATGGTGATGGTGAGGTTGACCAGTGTCACACCAAGCTCCATAGATTGTGACCTTACCCTCATATAAAACTCAAAAATATACTCAACATGAGCTCCATATCTCTCGACCAAAACACTCAACAAAGACTAACTCAAAACTCATAAAATTTCTCAAAGGTACTTCAAGAATTCTTCCCCAAAAGATATATATCCGATCTCCTCAAATCTTACAATGCCTATTTATACTATCAAAATGGGTAAAAACCTTTACAACAAAGACCCAAAACCCTGACCCTAAGTGGATTAGGTTTTTCCACTTTACAACCTCCTACGTGTGATTGCTCCTCGATCCAATCATTTCCTCATCATGTTATCCTTCTTTCTACCTTTTCCTTTCCTCTTCCTTGTGCTGCTCTTCCTTATTGTCCGATGCACTGCTTTTCCTTGAATTTTGGCACATGCTCCATTTGTGGTCCCTTTCTTAACTATATTCCAAAATTTTTGCGCATTTATCCAAAATATCTTGCTCCAACAGAAACCCACTATGGCTAGGTGATAGGACACTTTGGCATGGAGAACATAATGGTAGTACTACATAAGTATTTATATTGGTTGAAGCTTCAATGGGATGTTAGTAAGTATATCATATCCTGCATTGTATGCTCCATTTCCAAGTCATCCATTGAAAAACAAGGATTGTACACCCCTTTTCCTACTTTTGATGCGCCCTGGGAATCCATCTCGATGGACTACATGTTAGGTATCCCCTCCACCAATCATGGCAATGACTGTGTATTCAGGGTTGTTGATCGATTCTCAAAGATGGCCATTCTGACCTCCTGCATGAAGAGTATCATAGCCGAGGCCACCATTAATATCTTCTTCGAGCATGCATGGGTACACTTCATACTACCATATAACATCATATCATATCAGGACAACATATTCTTAAACACATTCTGGTTGAACCTCTGGTCATTTTCGGACACCAAGATCACCAAATCCACTGCTTTCGACCCTTGGACCGATGGACATACAAAGTTCATCAATAGGATGACCATGCATCTCTTACGCATGTACAAATCCAAGCATCCACACACATGGGATGATAACCTTCCTTATGTACAACACATATACAAAATATCACTCCATAGCTCAACCAACCACAACCCTTTTTAGGTGGGCCTGTGTTTTCAATGATTAAGCCCCATTGATGTAGCATTGCCCTTTACATCCAGACAACCATAATATTTCCATGCTCAATCTGAGGCTGACAAGGTCACCAAATTCATTGAACAAATTCATCACATCCACCAACATGTCCATGATAGTTTACATAAGTCCAATGCTAAGTACAAGCAACGCCATGATCAACACCAGATTCTCCAGAAGTACAAACAAGGTATGGTTGAGTTTGCAGAAATATCACCTTACAGGACTCCATCGGAAGTTGTGGGCACTTCTTTATGGAACTTACACCATCACCAAGGTTTTGGGAGACAATACTTTTGAGTTAAGTATTCCTCCCTTCCTTGGATTACACCCAGTATTCAATGTGGACCTCCTTCTACCATATTTTCCACCACTACTAGACACATAAGAGGTGAAAAAGTGGATGAAACCTATAGAGCTCAACCCTCACTGCATGGAATAGGAAACCATTGATTGAATCATGGACACATAGGTTAAGGGAAGCCGCCAACAGAACATCCAACTCTATCGGGTTGTCAAAGTAGGGCAGCTACTACACCAAGGAAAGTGGCTTACCAAGCATCAAGTTCAGCAGAATTTTCCCCATTTTATGGGGGAACTCAAAGAAATGGTGACCATTGATTCCTAAGAGGGAAGGAATGATCCAAGTGGACATCGATGGCCACCCATCTATTCCACTGGCTCAACATACAATTTCCATTTTGGCATTTTTTCAGGTCCCAAACTTTTGAGGTCGTTTTGAGGCCCTAAGCAACATTTTTTATACGTGGAAGTTCCCAATAGATGTTGGAGGATTATATTGGGCCTTTTGGAATATGTACACCTCATCTAGACATTTCCAATGAGGTATCAAGCACCCCTAATGGATATCGTGTGCAAAATTTACGCCCTATGGAAGTTGACATATCAACTACCCCCATCGAAGCCCACAAACCTTTTGGTGTTTCATCTTCCTGGGTTAGGGTTTCAGATGTTTAGGGTTTTCTCGTTTATGTTTTTATGTTAAAAATACCTTGGGAGCCTCACTGTAATCATCTTCTTATGAATGCATGTAGACATCACATCTCTTCTCAAAGATAAGCTATCATAATTATAGGGAGTGCGTTTCACTTGGTATTCTCTTTACAGTCTCTAGATATTCCAGTATTTAATAGAAATTGAGTATTATTGTATCTATGTGTTTCTATCTTATTTTTGTGTTTCATCTTGTTACCTCATAAATCCATATCAGTGATCTCAAGTCCTAAGTATTAACTAAGGTAAACCTTTCAGTAAAACCCTGACACAGCGTTGATTTTCATTGATCCATCATTAAGCACACTCTGATAAAGATTTGAAACATTCCCAACAAAGAAAATGCACATATTTCCAATCTAACAATTTGTGAACTCTCACTCGTTGATTTTAGAAAATTTAGGATAAAAAGTAGTATTTTCTCATGATCCCTTGTGTTCACAAACACAAATAATATTGCCTTTTGGCTATCCCTTGGTTATTGAATGAAGCTTCCGAGCCCCCTATTACTTTTCCTTATTCTTAGATTTTTAATCCCTTCAAAATATACATTAGAGTGAAAGATAACCTAAAAAAAGAGAGTTGTTGTGTTGGTCTATAACAAACTCTCTTTCTCATTTTACATGTATTCTTTCCCAAATACCATTGACCAAGTTTGATTTATGAGCATGGTTGGTTAGTAAGGTGAAAATGCATTTATTCCCTAACAAGGTTCAAATCCCCCTAGAGTTATGTCTTCTCCTTAATTAATGTCCCTACATAAGTCAATAATTTATTACAATTCGATGTTCAAATCCCCCTGAAGTCATGTTTTCTCCTTGATTAATGTCATGTTTGTAATCCCTTCAAAATATACATTAAAGTGAAAGAAAACCTTAAAAAAAAGAATGATTGCGTTGGCCTATAACAAGCTCTCTTTCTCATTTTACATGTATTTTTTCCCAAATCCCATTGACCATGTTTGATTTATGAACATGGTTGGTTAGTAAAGTGAAAATGTGTTTATTCCCCACAAGGTTCAAATCCTAAATAATTTTACCAAAATAGATACCACTGAATCTCAATTGATCTCAATTGTTTAGATAAAAGAGAAATGATAGTATAATACATACTCATTACGTTGTAATATGTTTTTATATTAAAAGAACAAAAATATCTCCTTTTTTATAATGAATTTAGATGTCACCTCATACAATTAAGAATAAATTTTAACCAACAAATTGCGTTTTACACACAAATTTGTTTTGGTACGTATCACATAATAATTAATATTATAAATATAGAATACACTCAATTATTTCCATAACTATGAAAGCTCCTTTTGCCCTCTCTGAAAGTGCCAATTGAGTCACAAGCACTTAATGGTACTAAGAGCCAGAGCCATTTCACTCTTATATGTACCATTTATCATGTTGTTATCCATAAACACTTTTATATGTTAGGATTATCACTGAGGATAAACAATTTTATATGTTAGGAGGGTGGACTTGTCATAGGAATACCACTCCACACAATTTTATTTTTTTGTTATGTGGCTTCTGACTTTTTACTTAAACTATTAATTCCCACATTTCCTAAGCGATGTGATTTTCGTGGAAGCAATGATGAGTTGTCCATGTCAATGGAGTCAAGTTTCTTGGCAACAATTATGAGTTGTACTTGAACACTCAAAAGATGGATGTGATTTAGGGAAATATCTGCCATGACGGAGTGGGTGGGTGGGTCCAGGACTTTTGGAGTTTTCTTTCATCGTGGGCCAAGGACTTATTGAATTTTATTTTATTTTAAATTAAATTTTATTTTACTTTAAATCTTACAAATTCGAATAAAGGTTGGTGGGTCTTATCCATTGGTTCCATGATATTCATGGAATGAAACTAGAACTTTATTATCAAAACACTTAACATAAAGAGATCTACTTGATTGACCAACAATGAGGTGAGTCACTTTGTCATATATATATAATAAAAATAAGGGTTGCAATAGTGGTAAATCGACTGTATATTTTTGCTCACTATTATTTCAAATATGTACTGAGAATGTGGGAATGTTGTACACATTATGACACAATTTCAAAAAATTAAAATATTATATAAGTATTAAATTTAAAATACGTAGTCATAAGTGGGAATGTTCTACACATTATGACACACTTTTAAAAAATAAAATTGTATAAGTATTAAATTTGAGAAAGAAAAAAAAGGAGAGAAAAAATAAGTTTGAAAAGCATAGATATATTAGAAATCATGTTGAAATTTAATATTGTATGCAGAGATATATTAGAAATCATGTTGAAATTTAATATTATACAAAGTTATTATGAAAGTTTGTCACTCTCTTAGGAGGCCATGAGCAAGTGTCTTAATGATCAACAACATATGTATAGTTGTTATTAATACTATGTTTAATCTTGGTAATAATGAGGAAAATTTACAGGAGGTTAGACACTAATATGTTATTAGTCCCCGTTAAAGGCTTGGGACTATAGCAATGAGTTTGCATTGACTTTATATTAGTTTTTAGTTGACTTTATATTTTTATGTTATATCAAATGTATAACATAGGAAAATAATATATGTATTTTTTTGTATAATAAAAAAACATATTTTTCTAAAATTTAATTGGTTAATATCTTTGATGTCTTATTACGGGCTTCACGTCATTCTATGTATATACAATTAATAAATTTGCCAAATGTTATTTGACAAGACTATTGGGTGCATAAATATTAAATGATGATGGTACTTGACCCATATGCTATGTAGACTAGAGAATATATTTGACAAGACTATTGGGTGCATAAATATTAAATGATGATGGTACTTGACCCATATGCTATGTAGACTAGAGAGTACCTTGATCCACAACTAGCCTAGCCACGTGACTCCAAAACAAGCATTATCGGCTCATACTCAGATAAAGTATCTCCTTTATTAAATGTCCTTACTCGTTGGGCTATGTAGAGTGCGAATAAAATATATCCTAACAATATGTGCGGATAAAATATATTAAATTCTATAAACATAAACAAGAAATGTCACAATTATGGACGTGTGGATATGATAGTGGTTTATCTTGGCAATAATAAAAATATGCCAATATAAACAAAATTTAACCATGACACTAAGCTATTACTTTGTTGAAATTTATGAATACTCATGTTTGAAAATAAAGTGTTAATATAATTTATTAATTAAAATAGAGTAGAGTAGTATTACAAGTAATTAGTAAGGTATAATTAAGATATAAATAATAGTTAAAAAATGTATTATAAAATATGTTATAAGTAATTATTATATATTAAAATATATGTAATTATTATTATTAGAAGCTAAATATATGACACATAATTTAATTATATTTTAATATTTTATATTTTATTATTTGCATTAATTTAATTTTATTTTATTTTAATACTATTATTGTTAAACTTGCATACTTTACATTTTAATACTCTATTTTATATAGTTAATATGATAACATTTTTTCAATAATATTTTACTTAGTTTATATGATAATGTTTTTCAAATTAATAATTTTGTATTATTATTATTGTATTATTAAAGAATAATATTAAATGGGTTATTTAGAATGGTTGGGTAAATTTTATTTTTGTTAAAATTAATATTTTATATTTTAATACTTTAGTTTATATTGTTTTTATGATAATGTATTTTCAAATTAATATTTTAACATTTTAGCTAGTTTAATGATCCCATCTAGTTATAGTTCATTTCTAAATTTACTTCGCAGGGACTAAGTTGTTGTGCAACCATTGTTTATATATGGGTATATTGAGTATCATTTTCGACAAAGGACTTTTTTTTGAAAAACTAAGTTTCATAGCTTTGCGTCGACTATTCTTTTCATAATTTTGCATTAACTATCATAATTATAATTGCATAATATTTCTATTTTAAAAGAAGATATCAAATTTTGACATGTAATTTAAAAGGATGAATATATATATATATATAATATGAGTTTTGTTAAATTATTAATTGTTATTTTGATTAAATCTTTTTTATATTTAAATATTAAAAAATAAAGAAGAATTCAATACACTTTATATAATAATAATAATAATAATCCTTTGATTGTGGGATTTCAAGGGATTCTCTTCACTCAACGATTTGACTGGTAAAGTTTACAGAGGTATATATACCCTACCCCCCTTTGGATTTGAACTTGTGATTTTTTAAGAGGAAACACATTTTCTTAACCATTAGGCCCACTCAGGTTGTATATATATATATATATATATATATATATATATATAGTATTTGTTAAATATTAATTTCATAATTAATTGAAACACTTACAAAAATGAATTATATTTAAATCTTAATAGAAAAGATGAAAAAATAAAAAGTAGTTTTAAATATTAAGTCGGTGTTATAGCCTTAATTTACACCTTATAAATCAGAGAGGAATCCATAAGAGGATAGAAGCCAAAATACATCGTTTTCCTAAGGTTTAGTCCATTTTTGGAGATCCTCATTGGAGACTTAGTAGAAAACAAGTGAGGCCCTCCTTGGTCACTAGTGGCTCAACAAGCGAGACATTGCTAAACTTCTAGAATCGGGGAGTTACGAGATAGGAGGTTTGGGAGAGGCATCTAGATATTCTAGAGACCACTAGAGACTCGAATGATGTGAGTTCCTAGGCCTTTTCCATGAAGATAGAGGAGTTACTAGGTGAGAGGCAAGGGATGAGTTGGATATTCATGGAAAAGGCCTAGGAAATCACATCATTCAAGTCTCTATTGGTCCCTAGAGGATCTATAAGCCTCTCCCAAGCCTCCAACCTCGCAACTCCCCAATTATAGAAGTTTAGCAGTGCCTTGATTGTTGAGCCTAGTGTCCAGCGAGGGCCTCACTTGTTGTCTATTATCCAAAAATAAGTTTGGAGATTGTCTACGAGAATCTCCAAAAATAAGCTAAACCTTAGGCAAAAGATGGATTTTGGCTTCTATCCTCTTATGGATTCCTCTCTTACCTATAGAGTGGAAATTAAGACTATAATAGTGAGTAGAGTAGAAAATTGTAAATCACTTTCATTTATAGGTTATTAAATAAACTAAGGAAAAATCAATTATAAATGTAAAACAAATTAGTGAAAAATAATTAAAAAAGTATTTCAATCTCTCACTCATTTTTTATTTGCTAATTTCTTTTATGAGAGCAAAGCAGCCTCTAAACTTTCAATACACATAACTATTTATAAATTAACACTAGTAGGAAGCAACTAAATATATTTTTTTCTTAATCTCTAATAAATAAAAATCTATTATTATATATTTGAGTACAAGTAATATGAGCATATTTTATAATAGTGTTTTATRTGTTCATGAAAACTCCAATTTTCCAAGTTAATKTACAATTACTAGGTTAACCTTTGTACCCAATGTTGGGTATGGAATMASTTTGTGGGGTATAAGGAGTAATCCCATTTATTATCTTCCATTGATGGGTAGGGTTGAAGGGTAGTGCCCTTAAAGTATTTTGGGAAGTATCATAAAACCTCAACAAATTTTGGCATAAAAAACATCACACTAAATTCTAATTATATACATGAAGTGGGTTGTGTGCACACTCAATGTTGAAGGGTARTGCCCCTAAAGTATTTTGGGAAGTGTCCTAAAACCTCAACAAATTTTGGCATAAAAAACATCACACTAAATTCTAATTGTATACATGAAGTGGGTTGTGTGCACACTCRATACACTGCATGCGCACTCATTAATTCATGCACTCACTCAAAAAAATCACCCACACACCAACATTCCATCTGCATATAGGGAATGCAAATTGTCACTGAGACTATAATGGAAATGCAATTGATTTTGTGCACCTTTACAAGCACGCTAAATAACATGTGGTATGCCAGAAGAAAATTGATTGGAAATTATAAATTAAAACTAATGCCAATGGATAAATAAACATTATTTTCATTCAAATTTATTCTATAAATCATAACAATTACACAGTTTTTTTTCTTTATTATATTTATTTTATAACACATTTATTTATATAATGTTTACAAAATAATGATGATGGTTAATGTCCAACAAGACCAAATTTGGTCTAGTAGACCTTAATAAAGGTAAGGAATTACTTGGATTTATTTAGAATTTTATTTTTGTATTTGAATTTTTTTAAGAGAAACATTCTTAAATCATCATAGTTTTGATGAGTTAAAAGGTTAGGAAGGTCGATATTGTAACATTTCTTTTTAAATTGTGATGTAATGTGGGTGTACCCAATAATTCTAAGAAAAAACTGTTTTTCATCTTTGACCTTCGTAGTGTCACAAAGATGACATGTTCATTCAACCATGACATTTTAGGAACTACCCAACACCCTCTTTCACTATGGATTTCATGAGAGTTTGTTCTTATTTTAGCAATGTTGTTTTTCTTCCTTATGCTAATCAAAATGTAGAGATACTTTTGATCTTCTAGATCAGGGTTGATGATCCAGATTTAGGAGTGGAATGAATTGATTAACAGATTCAATACAATAAACACGGAGATATGAAAAATAACACAAATATCCAGTGAACAATATCTTGTATTGAATAATGAAATAGGTTGAAACTATAAAATTGTAAAACTGGAACACTTGCTCGAATGGTGGTAGTTATCTCTGAGAAGAGATGTGGTTGCTACACGCATCTGTCTATGTAGAATCAATTACAATGAGGATCTAGAGGCATTTTTTATATTACTCATGAATTCCAAAACCCTAGACATCCAAAAACCTAAACCTAGGAAGTGAAACGTCAAAAGTCATGTGGGCCCATATGCGTAAGTTGGTACCTCAACTTCCTTGGGTCATAATTTTTTCATACGAACTTCATTTTAGGTGCATGATAGCCCATTGAAAATGTCTTTCAGAGATCTACCCATTCCGCCATCAAACTCTAACTCCGTCTATAGTTATACAATTGTGAGCCAAAAAAACATTTTTTAGGCCTCCAAAACGGCCCTGGAAGTATAGCAAGATGCGATGACATGAAAAAATACAAAATAATCCAGTTGGATTAGATGAGATGTAAGGATCCCAAGCCATTATGCAAGGATCATCACGGTTTTAGTGTCTTTTAAACTTTTTCTGGTTGTGGTATTTTGCCAAGCACTTTGTTGATCTATTTGTTTACTTATGTTTAGTTGTTGAATGGCCTCTTGATTTCGGCCTTAGGATTTACTAATGTGCTTATATGAATGTTTGCAGCAAATAACAAGAAGAAGCAACCATGGAACATACCTCAACCATATGCAATATGATAGACAAGCCAAAACATCTCAAATATGTTTTAATTCATAAGATAGAAGAACCTGCTACAATGGAGATGCAGATCTGGAATGCTCAACAGATGGCTATGAAAATAGATAATAGAGCTCCTACAAAAAGCTCCCAATAATACAAAATAAGCCTCCAAATGCTGGATAAGAGATGAGGACCAATGCCAAGTAGATTTGGGCAAAATGCCAAACCCCCACTGGAAGATGCCACGTCCTGCTAGAATGTTGAAGCTCCTCAACAATTCATCCATGGTGATAAAGATGTCCAATCACCTCAATAAAGATGCCAAGTAGTAGATCGGGTGATGGCAAGAACAACCCAGGTGTACGAATCTCCAAGATACCTCTCAAACCCTATAGATCTGAACTCTTCCTCTGAATGGTGCACCCCATTAGATGACTGAAACCCTAATAATTCAGCCTCTCTCCTAGAGACCTCCAATAGCTCCACCAATCCACTAGAATGATAGATTGGGGAACGAAAATGAATACCCAAATACTCAAATCATCAAAATGCCTGCTAGATCCTTAGATCTAGCTACCCTCCAAATAATGGTGCGCCCTCCTCTTGGGAAATCGTCCCATTGTCAATACAAATAGATATGCCACTGAAATGCCTCCGAAAACCACCAAGAATGATGCTAAGACACCTGCAAGGAACACCCAATACCTGGAATCCTCAAAATCTCTTCTCCTCAGCTAGAATGAATCCTCCCTCAATGGATGGTGCACCCCTCTTGCTGGAAACCCTCAACTGGTGCACCCTCTCTCTATTTGCACATGCAACTGATGTAGAATCCTCCTACAACTGAGTAGATCTGGAACTAGAATGGTGTGGGAGAATATTGAATCCCCGAGACCAAGCTTGGGACAAGATAGGTGGAATATTTCACCACCGAATTGTCCTCTAGGGTTTGTTAAGTCAAAACCCTCAAAACCCCCAATGTTGGGCTCACTAGCTAGAAGCTAGATATCAAAATAAAATCATACATGAATGATAGAGTAGAGGCCCTTGCCTTCTTTTTATACTTTTTTGGCTCACCTTGTCCCTCCAAAGTCATTTTCATTTTATTAATATTTAATTAATTAATTAAATCGCTTTAATTAATTAATTAACCTTTTTACCTCTGAAAAGCTCCTTATCTCTCCTTGTGGCTTCCTTGGCCATTGAAAGTCACTTCTAGCCATCCCATCCTGTAGTGTTGCTCCTCCCGATTCCAATGAGCTATTACACTGATAGGTTCCTCCAAGTAATGTGCCCAAAATGACCTCTTTAGTGAATTTAATTGACTTATATCTCAAAATACTCAAAATCGTGGAAATCATCGGAATGCAACGGAACCAAAGACAACTTATGTGGAATGGATCATAATGATGAGATATGAAGAGAAATGAAAGCTGGACCTCACAATGCCTCTCAATAATCCTTGTACTCACTATAACACCCATCTGGCTACTTTGGTCATCATAAACCTTTGCACTGTGATGATGTCCCAAAGTGGGGACATTACTGTCCTCCCTGCTAGAAAATTTCTTATCCTCAAGCAATAGCCAAATCCCTCCAAGTAAAATACTAGGATCCCATGTCCACCTATGAGATTCATAGTAGAACCCATCCAAAGACGAACAATAGTACACTCTGCCCCCTGAATCCCATATCAGGAAGTGAACTTCAATACTCTGCGAAGCATAGTCTTGAAAGATATCAACCTTGTGAACCTCCTGCACATGACACATGGCTTCATCTCATAATGAGTCCATCCTCCAAATCTCTACCAATATCCACATAGCCTCCATCAACTGCACATGTTGATGCCATAATGAGGTACTACAAGACCTCCATGAGACACCCTCAAGTGTTGTGCTCCCCTCAACACTGAAGATAAATGGAAAGTTAGAACAACTTTCCCCTGCAAAGGTCCACTCGCCCCTGTCAGTCAGTGAAATTCTCAACCCTACTATCCCTGGGTCCCATGATAACCTCTGTCGAAGATCACCATGTTGGCCCTGCACTACTCTGACCATGACTATCTAACCCTTGCATACATACTGGATCCTCATCTCCTGGATCCTCAAGCTGAAATACCTGTGACCATTGGACCTGATGTCCAAAAACTGTATCAATAAAGACATCTATGTAGAAGAAGTACCATTCCATCCATCTCCACTTCCGATCATGATGACCAAAAGTGAAAATATGCCTCTCTCCATCGAACAAATCCCTATAGGCCCACTCCAAACCAACCCATGGTGGCATATGTGGCTCTCTAGCACAACCTGGGTCACCCTGTAGTAAGACATCTTGCTAGCCAAATGAACACCTGGATCCCATGGAAAACTTGGAAGTTTGTCACTTCCAATCTCTTCTAACTACTCCCGTGTGAGACTGATCACTATCCAAAGCCCTCTGTGCTCATTTGTTATCCTCCTCATCTTGTTGTCAATGATAAATGTGTCGAAAAAGGATAACAGACATATCTGCAGATGACTGTAGGACTGGAAGGTGTCACATTCTTTGGTCAATCCCAAGGATTTGACGAGAAGCTCGTCCACTAGTATCCATGATATATGTTTTCCTATAGTCATCACCAAATCCCAACTATCCAGTGCAACCAGAAGTAACCCCTCTGACTGTTGGTTAACCAACCTCCATCTCTCATCTCCCATGCAACTGCTGAAATGGTGAAGGTGATCTCCCACAACTATGTGCCGATATAGAGGAGTGGCATCTACATACTCCCTTGAGTGTGTCTCCTCCCTGCAAGGCACTATACCCCTCCGAATGCCACCATACATCTCGGCATGACTCTTTGAACTATCCCTCATCACCGTATGCTCTGGCATACTCATGTTGTCTCTTGCTGACTCATGCTACATCATAGATCTTGGGAATATTGTTGGATCAACCTATACATGGAGGTCAACTGCTCTCAGAACACAAGTGGAAGTGTCCTCCATCAACGGTTGCTCCTCTGCTAGATCACCAACATCCTCTATCAACGTGATTGACTGATACATATGAGTGTCCACTAAGACAGATGAAGTGGATCTCTGACAAATCTCCTAAAGAGACCCATCTGATATAGACTCTGATTCTTGAAGGGTTGTTTGTGTGCCTCTCAAGAATCCTCGAGTGCTCTCTAACTCATGAGTGAGTCGGTCCATCTCCAAGTCTTTCTCCCTCAGAGCCTCATGATACATCTCACCAACCCTCAAAAGGTAATCTCTGTCAGCCAACAACTGATGGTAGTCGATCCTCATCACTGATACTCTCTCCCTTAGAGTATGAAAATAATCCATGGCAATTCCCCCATCTGAACTACCACGTGCCACTGATGCTCTCCAGCAATAATCTATCATCACTGCATGCATGTCATCAATACGTCTAGTGGTTTCCATGATCATATCCTCACTAACTCTCAATTGTTTTGCTAAGTGGTGTGACTCCTAATCATGGTCATGCTGAGGTGCCATCTCAAACCCCGCACTACTAGTGTCAATCCTGCTAGTGTCAACTCTGGAATCCCCAAAAACACCCTTGACATAAGATAACGTGTTGAACTGTTCACTGCCTGTTGTGTTGCTGGATACTCCTGTATGCCACTGCACCCCATCACTAGATGTTATCTCCCCCTGAATCACACTGTACCCTATATGAGAAACCGTATCCTCCTATGCACTCAACCTGCTACTATCCTCTGCACCTGGATCCCATATAGTTTTGTCTAGATAGATGCTATGGTCATCCTGAATACTAACGAGTGCATCCTCATCAATGCAAGCCGATCCTAGAAGTAAGTGCTTCATCAACCTATCAGTCTCTACAATCTGCCCAACCAATGGAGTCTCCAATAGTTGTGACTCCATCTCCTCTGGCTGACCTGTATGTGTGAGGTCAACTGCCTGTATGTATTGTACCTCCTCCTGGATCTTTGGGTCTACCTATCCATGGTGTGCATCCTTCACACAAGGTTCCTCAATCATATCTGACATGTCACTGACCTCCTCATGTGACGTGGCTATCAGGGGTTTCTGGAAGGCTGACATATGTGTCACGACCATCATTGGAAGCTCATCCTCTCTAGGTGCTAACACGTGTGAATCCTCACTAGTGTCACCACTCTGCTGAGGCGTAAGGTCATCAGTGGTATGTGATATGTCTGTTGATACATTGGTGTTATCATCTTGTCCATCCAGCTGCCTGTCCACTACATAAGGGTCATCATCCTCCTCAAGCGTGCAAGCATCGGTAGCCTCTATGCAAGAGTCATCATCACTATCCTCTGAGGTAGAGTCACTATCACTATCCTCTGTGCAAGAGTCACTGTCATCATCCAACTGCTCTGAATCAACATCTATCGCTCCATCCACACACACCCCATCATCACTGTCATGATGTGCCTCCATAGTGTGCTTCTTACCCTTAGCCCTACACCTATGATCCAGTTCCCAAGTCCCCTTGCAACTGTAGCAAGGTTGCGTGCTCCTAATGGGTGTGGGGTTTCTCTGTTCTTCCCACCATTTAGCTACTTCTTTTTTCTTTTTATCTGCAATGACGATCCCATGTAAAATATCCCATTTTCTCGAATCGGGCTTTCTAAAGGCTACATACTAAGGAAAGGTTATGAGAGCCCTATTTTCCTCACTAAGGCCAGATTATGTTATCTCCAAGCATGTCATCTCCAAGGCTATCTTATCCATTTCCTTCCAACTATCCATTTATCCCTATGAAATACCCCTCAGGTTGGCAGGATTTAAGCTATGATACCACTGTAAGGATCTTAAGACATTTTGCAAGGATCATCATGGTTTTGGTGTCTTTTAAACTTTTTCTGGTTGTGGTATTTCGTCAAACACTTTGTTGATCTATTTGTTTACTTGTGTTTACTTATTGAATGGCCTCTTGATTTTGGCCTTAGGGTTTACTGATGTGCTTATATGAATGTTTGAAACAAATAACAATAAGAAGCAACCATGGAACATACCTCAACCATATGCAATATGATAGACAAGCCAAAACATCTCAAATATGCTTTAATTCATAAGATAGAAGAACATGCTACAATGGAGATGCCGATATGGAATGCTCAACATATGGCTATGAAAATAGATAATAGAGCTGCTACAAAAAGCTCCCGATAATACAAAATAGGCCTCCAAAGGCTGGATAAGATATGAGGACCAATGCCAAGTAGATTTGGGCCAAGTGCCAAACCCCCACTGGAAGATGCCACATCCTGCTAGAATGTTGAAGCTCCTCAACAATTCGGCCCTGGTGCCAAAGATGTCCAATCACCTCAAGAAAGATGCCAAATAGTATATCGGGTGATGGCAAGAACAACCCAGGTGTCTGAATCTCTAAGATACCTCTCAAACCCTGTAGATCTGAACTCCTCCTCTGAATCGTGCGCCCCATTGGATGACTGAAACCCTAATAATTCAGCCTCTCTCTTAGAGACCTCCAACGACTCCAACAATCCACTAGAATGATAGATTGAGGCATGGCAATGAATACCCAAGTACTCAAATCATCAAAATACCTGCTAGATCCTTAGATCTAGCTACCTTCCAAATAATGGTGCGCCCTCCTCTTGGGAAATCGTCCCAGTGTCAATAGAAATAAATATGCCACTAAAATGCCTCCAAAAACCACCAAGAATGATGCTAAGACACCTGCAAGAAAAACCCAATACCTGGAATCCTCAAAATCTCTTCTCCTTAGCTAGAATGAATCCTCCCTCAATGGATGGTGCACTCCTCTTCCTGGAAACCCTCAACTGGTGTGGCCTCTCTCTATCTGCACATGCAATTGATGTAGAATCCTCCTGCAACTGAGTAAATCTAGAACTAGAATGATGTGGGAGAGTATTACATCCCCGAGACCAAGCTTGGGACAAGATAGGTGGAATATTTCACCATCAAATCATCCTTTAGGGTTTGTTAAGTCAAAACCCTCAAAACCCCCAATGTTGGGCTCACTAGCTAGAAGCCAGATATCAAAATAAGATCATACATGAATGATAGAGTAGAGGCCCTTGCCTTCCTTTTATACTTTTTTGACTCACCTTGTTCCTCCAAAGTGATTTTCATTTTATTAATATTTAATTAATTAATTAAATCGCTTGAATTAATTAATTAGCCTTTTTACCTCTAAAAAGTTCCTTATCTCTCCTTGTGGCTTCCTTGGCCACTAAAAGTCACTTCTAGCCATCCCATCCTGTAGTGTTTCTCCTCCTGATTCCAATGTGCTATTACACTGAGAGGTTCCTCCAAGTAATGTGCCCAAAATGACCTCTTCAGTGAATTTAATTGACTTATAGCTCAAAATACTCAAAATCGTGGAAATCATTTGAATGCAGCGGAACCAAAGCCAACCTGTGCGGAATGGTGCATAATGATGAGATATGAAGAAAAATGCAAGCTGGACCACACAATGCCTCTCAATAATCCATGTACTCGCTATAACACCCATCCGGCTACTCTGGTCATCATAAACCTCTACACTGTGATGATGTCCCAAAGTGGGGACATTACATGAGAGTCCACCAATATCCACTTGGAATATGTGTAGGGCTTCAAACAACCCCAAAAGTGTAAAACCCATAATTACAAAGAAGTACGGAAGGACATGTTGAACTAAAAGTGGAAAAGAGGAGCCAGTTGGAATAGGTGGGTGGCCACCAATAGACAACTTGATAAATCCTCCCCCCTTAGGAAGAAATGGTGTCCATTGCATTGATTTCCCCCATCAAGTGAGGAAACTTCAGTTGGAATTGGTCGCAGGTGAACCACTTGACTTGGTGGAGGAGTTTCCTTTCCTTAACAACCCGATAAGGCAGGATCTTCCATTGGCGAGTGCCCGTGACCTGTGTGTCCATTATATGATTATTCGATGCATGTTCCATGCTATTAGGTTTGAGCTATGTGGGTGTCATTTTTTTTTTGATCTTTGAGGTGTCCAATAATGGTGGAAAATATGGTCGAAGGAGGTCCACATTGAACAATGGGTGCAGACCAAGGAAGGGTGGAGTGTTGAGCTCAAAAGAATTGCTACCCATGGACTTGGTGATAGTGTAAGGCCCATAGTTAAGTGGGTGAAGCTTCTGATGGGGCCATGTGAGATGCTCCTTCTGCAAATGTAACCAGATTTTTTCGCTAACCTAAAAGTGGTGTGGTGCCCTATGTTGATCATGGCGCTTCTTGTACTTAGCATTGGATTTATACAAAATCTCCTGGACCTATTGGTGGATGTGTTGAATCCTCTCAATGAATCTAGTGGCTTTGTTGATCACAGACTAATATTGGGAAGATTTTGTATCTCTGGTAGCAAGAGGAAGTGCAACATCAATGGGTCCTAAGGGTTGGAATCCCAACCCCACCTAAAATGGGCTATGTCCGGTGCAGCTATGGAGATCCCTGTTGTAACTGTGTTGAACATAGGGGAGAATCTCGTCCCATGTATGTGGATTCTTAGATTTTTACATGTGTAGGATATGCAAAATCATCCGATTGACGACCTTTGTTTGGTCATCTATTTGGGGGTGGAAAGCAGTGGATTTTATGAGCTTGGTGTCCAACAATGACCAAAGACTCGACCAAAATGTGTTGAGGAACCTTCTATCTTGGTCGGAGATGATGGTATGTGGTATCCCAAAGTGGACCCACACTCATTCGAAGCTTGGTAGTATTTTTTGTTGTGATAGTCTTCTTATAGGTTGTGAGGATGGCCATCTTCAAAAACCGATCAACAACCACAAATACACAGTCATTTCCTTGCCTGGTGGATGGAAGGCTTGACATGTAATCCATTGAGATGGATTCCCAAGGCTTGTCAGGACTAGGAAGAGGGGTATATAAGCCTTACTTCTTGATGTTTGGCTTGGAAATGGCATAGGCAGTGAAAGCTCTGATATACTTGTTGACGTCTTATCGAAGTTTTGGCCAATAAAAATGTTTTTGAAGAATGCCCACAGTTTTCTCCATGCCAAAATGCCCTGCCATCCAACTATAGTGGGATTCCCAAATCAACATTCCATGCTCTCTTGTAGGAACACAGAGATGTCCCAGGTGGAATAATAGTTTGTCCTGAATGTGAAAATCGGTGATAGTCGTGCCTGTACACAAGAGCTAATAGGTGGTCGCGAAGTGTGAATCTTGTTGATAAAGTTGGGGCCACTCGGATGCTTCATGTCCATAGGAATGGAGAAAAGTGGTGAGTGTAGCCATAGGAGGTTGAATGAGGTAGTCAGTGACACAATTTGAGATAACTTTCTTATACTTGATGTTGAGATGGAACTGTTGCAGGTAGGTGGAACACTTCTGATGGCAGTCATTCTACAATTTCCCATGTGTCTATATGAACTGCAGAGGTTTGTGATTAGTGTGTATGATCGTATTGTTTTCTAGAATGTAATGTTTCCATTGACGTCAGGATTTAACAATGGAATACCTTTCCTTGTCATAGGTGGGGTATTTCCGGACAATATCTGAGAGTATCTCACTATGGTATGCCACCGGATAACTATGCTGAGTGATAACTACACCCATGGCATAGTCAAATGCATTATTCTCAATCTCGAATGGTTTTTGCAGATCTAGAAAGGAGTGTACGACAACTAAGCACAAGCGATTCTTCAAATCATCGAATTCTTGTTGTTGTTCCTTCCCCCACGTGAACTTGGCCATGCCACCTCTCTTAGTCACCTAGCTATGGGTCCATGCAATATGAGAGAATCCCAACACGAACCATTGGTATAAGTTGGCTAGTCCCAAGAAGCTCTAGATATCAGTCAGTGTGGTTGGGGTTGGTCGGTCATGGATGACTTAGATATTATATGGATCAACATGTACCCCATGCTCATCAACAATGTAGTCCAAGTATTGGACCATGTTCATGCCAAAAGAGCATTTTTTCAAGTTGGCATATAGCTTGTGTTGCCGAAGAGTGCTCAAAACCTGTTGAATATGTTGCATGTGCTCTTCCCACATTCTGTTGCAAATGAGGATGTCATCCAAATATACCACCACAAAGGAGTTGGTGAAGGGTCTGATCACATCATCCATCAACCTCATGAAAGTGGTTGGTGCATTTGTTAAGCCAAAGGGAATGACTAGCCATTCGAAGAGACCTTCCTTAGAATTGAAGATTGTCTTCCATACATCCATTGGTTCTATGGGAACCTAGTGGTAGTCAGAATTTAGGTCAATATTGCTAAAGATATTTCCCCCCTCGAGTTGGTCAAGAAGGTCATCAATCCTGGGAATGGGGTAACGGTTCTTGACTATGATTTTGTTTAAGGATCTATAATCAATGCAGAGTCACCAAGTCCCATCCTTCCTCTGCACCAATACAATTGGGCTTTTGCAAGGGGAGGAGTTGGGTCTAATTTTTCCCTTTAGAATAATCTCTTAGATTGGACATTTGATTTCATCATTTTCCATCAATGAGTGACAATAGACTGGTCCATTAGGTAGAGGTGCACTAGGGGTCAAATCAATTGGATGCTTGACTTGGTAGTGTGTCGATACCTGTTGGCAATAGGCTGAAGTGGAAAGAAGGATGATCGTGGGGAAAGAAATCGTGCAGAGAGTGAAACACCAGCTGGAAGGAAACACAACACGCGCACATGCAAGAAAGCATGCACAAGGAAACAAACATCTGGAAAGAAGAACAACACGCACATGAGAGGAAGACCTAACATTAGTAGGGTTAGGTTTTTGGTAATATGTTTTAATGGATGAAGATCCAAAGATGTATAAATACCAATACTGAGGTATTATAGAGCGTTCACGGATTTTGTAGTTGTTTCGATTTAGTTAGCATTTTGGTTTACATTTTGTCGATGAACTATTTTGTAAGTTGTTTAGCTAGAGGAGAGGAGAGAAGGTAGATCTTGAGGATTAGATCGAAGGATGAGGAGCCTAGTGTGATGTAGTTCACCTCATATAGATCTTACCCATCTGAGGAGAGTTGTAAGTGCACAACGTTGTAGATGCAGAACTGTCATAATAAAAGAGACAAGATCCAAATCTGTGTGGATGTGGCCCAGGAGCGGGTGAACCACGGTAATATATGTGTGATGTGATGAATGCATGCATATATTTATCCTCTTTCCCGTAGTTATTTGTTGTGCTTAATGAATGAATGAGTTATTATATTTCTTTTTTAAATGTTGTTGCAATATTGAGGGAATAAGCTATGACATTTATTGCACAGTCGTGAATAATAGTATGTTGGATTTACAAATTCTCATATCTCATACTCAATCATAGGTTGTAAACACCTAAGTCTTGAAGCCACCCATTAAAGCTATCTCGGGTGAGACTATGCAACGCATTTTGTGTGTTGTGTGTTGTGTTGCCTTCTGGTTCACGAGGAGGGCTGATAGTTTTAGAGGCTTTGTTGGAAACCCGAAAGACATGAACCCTGGGTCAATACCAACTTAGATGATATAGAAGAAGTATTAACCAACAAATGGTTTTGTTTCTATAGGTAGGAACAAGAGAGGATTTAGTAGAGGAGATAAGTAAAGACCAATGAGCCATTAGAGGGGAATGTTGAGACTGTGGAATCCCATAAAAGCAGAGATCGAAAGTTGGTTGAGAACAAAAGATCTAGAGTTTTCATAGAAAGACAATAGAAACCCTAAAATAAAACCTCACAAATATCTTGAGAAATATGTGTTTACTGATTTGCACGAAGTCTTTTTCTATGATTGCCCACATCTACTACAGGACTGGAGACTAATATTGAAGGATAACCACGTGACTAACTGGATTTGACAGTTAGATTGGACCTTAGTATAGATTGATCAGTTACAGCAGGTGAACAACAAATTCACCTACACAGTAGAATTTTGGCTTGACAGTATTTTGGCAGACATCATAACGGAGTTTGCATTTGACACAACGAAGTAATACAATGCAGCGGAGAAATAATTTCTATGCAGACCTCGAGGAAGGTACTTTCAATCCCTGTATACTTCTACTAACATATTGCTATATAAAAAAAAGTGTAATGACAATGGAATCAGATGACTAAACTTCCCTGCGTGCATGGGGGAAGGGGGGAAGAACTGACAGAGAAAGGAGAAATGGAAGGAGGTAAGGATAAAGGAAAGAAGGAGGACTAACCCTTGAACCTGATCATGATGGATGACAACTAGATCAAGTGGATCTTGGCATCAATAGGAAAGACGTGTAGAGGAGTACCCTGCCAATACAAGGTGAATACCAAGAAGAGATCCATAGCTGCGAGGGAAGGCTTGGAAAGTGATGAGGAAGAGGTAGAGAATCTTCGAGTTGTGGAGAAGATTGAGGAAATCATGTGCGCAACATAAGATAGGAAGACGAGAGGTCCAAGAGTGGGAGAAGAAGGAAGCCATCCTATCCATATTAATGTCAGTGTGGAACCCATAAACCCATGTGTGACTAACACACCAAAGAGAAAACTACCATTTAGACAACAGAAGTTTGGAGGAAGTCTAACATCATGAAGTACATCTACATAAGGAGCAACAACTGGAGGAGCCAGTTCAGGTGACACTAGTCAGTTATCTACACCGCGCAGAGTTAGTAGTTCAAGTAGTTCAACATTCCGAATGGTAGGGAACGATCCCACCTTTAGGTTACCATAATTTCGGGGAGAAGAAGTGGAAGACCCTAAGAATCATTTGTTCATTTGTGCAAATATCTCGGAAGAAAAATAGATCACAAAACAACATACTAAACTTGTGCAGCTAGATATTACGCTAAGAGACTGCGCGCTAGACTGGTACATGAGTCTAGACACAAACAGTGCCCCTGGGATGACAAGGACACTGGTAGCCATTAAGAATTTACTAATAAATGAGTTCCAGAAGCCGAGATCAGAGGATCAGTACATGAATGAGATGATTGAAATAAGACAGAAACTAGGAGAGTATGTATGGGATATTGATTAGAGATTCAAGCAACTGAAGGAAAAGTTAAAATATCTCATGATCGATATGCAGCATCGGCTGATCCATGTGGATATTGGTGGCAACCCACCTTTTCCAGTTGGCTCAAAACAACTTTCTAGCAATTTTGATAATTTACTATTTTTCGCAGTTTTTCGGGTCCTGAACTTCCGGAGCCATTTTGAGGCCCTAAACGATGTTTTTTGGGGTATGTTGCACTTGCAAAATTCATGATGAAATTTTGTGCAACAGTTTTAGTCCTTGGATAGATCTTTCCAATGGGCTATCATACGCCTAAAAATGAAGATCGTATGCAAAAGTTACGACCCCGAGAAGTTGATGTACTGACTTACCCAAATGGGGACCACATGACTTTTGGCGCTTCTTCTCCTAGGGTTAGGTTTTTGGATGTTTAGGGTTTTTGAAACTCTTGTTTATTGTAAAAAGGCCTTGAGAGCCTCATTGTAATCATATTCTTGTGAATGAGAGCAGTCATCACATCTCTTCTCAGAGATAAGTCGCCACCATTCCAACAAGCTTGTTTTCCGCTGCATTTTACAGTTTCAACTTATTTCCTTATTGAATAGAAAACCAGTTTTACTGTATCTCTGTTATTCTGTGTTAAGAATCTGGTAATAATATGTACTCATTTCGTTCTACTCATAAAATCTGAATCATCGACACCTGTTTGTCAACTCACTAGTCCCACACTTAAAATACCCTTTACGACAACAAAAATTTCAGATGTAGGTGGAGGCTCTACAGGCAGCCTTGCAGCTGGAAGAAAACCAATACCAACAGATAGACCCAGCTATCAAAGAACTAAAGGAGGATTTGAAGAATCTCATGTTTCAACTTAACCATAATAAGAAAAAGGACAAACAATAAGTTGTTTGGTGTACCACGTGTAGGACGAAAGGCCACCAATGTCCAATATTCATGCAGTATATGGCAACAGGAATGCCAAACTCATTAACAACGGGACGACTATGGTGCAAAATTTGCAAAAAAATGGGTCACGACCCTTATTACTCCACGATGATGTAGAAATACTAGACAGTCCCAAAGAGTTCATATTTCACCTTTTGCAAGTTAATAGGCCATGACGATAAAGATTGTAGACCTATGGAGTTGATGTGAGAAAGGACATCAGATGAATATAGGGTACAGGACGAAATGATGACTGGGCAAGCAGAGCCACAGTTCAATCAAGTCCCAACTCTATACAATATTGTGCAACAACCATACAATAATGCGCAACCACAATACAACCCGACACAGCCTCAGTACAATACCATGCAATATAATTAGACACCTCAATATAACACGTCGATAGGTGATCGAGCATGATACAAAGGAGGAGGATGAGACAGAGGAGGTTTAGAACGTGGTAGAGGACCATTCATATGTCACAATTGTCAACAACTGTAACATTATGCAAGGGAATGTCCACTTCCACTAGCAACTTGTATGTATTTTCGCGCATCAGACCACAATACAAAGGAATGCTCGACACTACTAGTAAAGATTCAGGAAAAGAGGAACCTAAACAACCAGAATGTTCAATGGATTTCAGCTGAAGCAAGGGATGAAGGATGGAACATCAACATAGTTACCCGTAGAGGAGCTAAAACAAGCACTGATGCAGTTCAACAAGAACCAGTGCCGAATCAATGTGTAAAGAAGAACACTGAACCAAGGAAGTAGTTCGACATTGTTGTCCCTTGACCAAGTTTTGGAGATCCTTGGTCATGTTTGACCTGTTTTGTGACTTTGACAGGCTAGTCGAAGGCTGAGTGCAAATTGAAGCGGAGATCACGGGATCTCGACCCCTTTTTAGGGCAGTTTTTGGGATTAAGTTTTATGTAATGAGTATGGAATGTTGGCCCATGGGATTACCCATATTTAGGCCCATTTTGTAATGTATAAATAGATATCTAGGTGATGCAAGAAAGAGGGAGAGAAGATGCTAAGTGCTAGAGTTCTATCTATGTGATTGCAAAGGATTTGTGCATACTATGTGTTAAGACTTGCAGAGTTAAGTGCAAGTGATTGTAAGAGGCCTGTGTATAGACTATGTAAGAATTCTTTGGGTTGTGACCTAACTTGGGGAAGGAGGATCTGGTGAGGTGCACAGATCTCTTGTCCTATGCAGAGTACGGTTTTGGGCTCTATGCTTGTAGAAGATTGACAGAAGATAATAAAGAAGAGAAGAGTTGGTGGATGTAGCCCCACACTGGGGTGAACCACGTATATCTTGTGTTATGGTTTCTTTGTGCATTATGGTTGTTATCTTATGTATGTGATTAATTATTAATGTCGATATATTTATGTATGGTGCATCTAGCATGATAGGTTAGTGCCTAATGATGTGAATAAGATATTAGATCTGATCTATTTCCTTATCCTAGGTTCTTGGATGTGTTAGATCTTGTAGAATACTGCATTGTTTTGTAATAAGCTTTTGGATCTGCGAGGTGAATAAGGGTTAATTACTGATGAATGTTAACTACTAAGTGCTTTGTTAGAGCATTGTAATCATAGATCTGTGTCACAGCTAAGGTTGCAGAAACTGGAGCCATGCAACCACCCCTGCCTCTACCTTGGGTGAGACTTCATCTACTTCATAGGTGTTGCCGAAAGGACTGATATTTAGGGTTTTGTTGGTGTTCTATTGAAGCATTGAAACCTGGGTCTGGCCCTATACCAACAAATGGTTCCGTTGTTGCGACCTTAAACTATGATTGCTGGGAACTAAAGAAAAGAAAGCTTTGTGGGTAGATCTATGCTTTAGTGCGAAGTATTGAATTGTGAAGCTTTGTGCTGAGAAGATAAGTCTAATCTAAAGAAAAGAGGTAAGATCTTGAAGCTTTGTTCTCTAAGAAAGGTAATATAAGTGAAAATTTTGTTTCAAAAATATGGATCTAGGTATGTTTGATAAATTTTGTTCTAATCTGAAAACTAGGGCATTGCTAGAAGAAAGAATATTTGATATGAATAGATCTAATAGAAATAATGAAAGGTATGTTATCCCTATTCATACAGAGAATGTTTGGACTCAGAAATGGATGTAGGATCCTAGAAATAATTTTTTCCAGGTTAGTTATAGTCATCCCAGTGCGTAGTACAAGAAAAGTTGGGGGTCATTTAAGAGAAAGAGAGGATTAACCCTCTGTTACAAGTTCAGAAGACTGAAAATCTTGCTAAGGAATGCCCCGATAGAAGACCTAGTTGTATTTTCTATTAAGATATGGACCATGAAGTTTTGGATTGTCTTAGGATGATTGTTAAAGTTGAAAAGATGAATATGAAACAAGAAAAATATGACACAAGCCAAGAAACTAAGGATATGATAGAACCCCAGAAAGAATCAGAGACTATATTACTACAGATGAAAGAAACCCTGAATGACCACAAAGACACTAACTTATCATAGGTCTTAAAGGAGAAAGAATACATAGAAACAATAATAGGAGATTTCGACATAGACTATGTCCTGGATGAGGAAACACGGGTGAATACCATGACAAAAAGAACTTGGTAAATTTTTGGAAAGCCTTCTATGGTTTCTTCATTAGGAGGAATAGGATTATTTAGAGGAAATTTGATAACCCTATGTGGAAGACTTACCTAGATATCTATGAGTGCTCATGGCACATCGACAAAAGAAGAATTTGCGATTGTTAAGTTTGTTCAGAACAATGCCCCATTTGTTATCTTGCTAGGAAAAACCTAGATTGAGAAAGATCATATACAAAGGAAACAAAAAGAGGAGGATCTAGAACAGAAAAAGAAACTAAGAGATTTCATGCCTAGCATAATAATGCAAATACTGGAAGAACAAGAGAACTAGTCGAAGATACTAAAGACCAAAGATATGGAGGTCAAAGTTGAAAGGACACAGAAAGACTGGAGACACCTGTCTGTACAAGAGAGTAGAGGACCTACCCCAAAAAGAGAAGAAGTATTACCCTTGAATCCTATGAAAAACCCTCTACAGAACGACGTTATCATGCCAATAGGAGATAAGAACAATAATGAAAAGAGGAAACTAGCGATTCAGATAATAGGAAAGAAGGCCAGAAATATCAGTAAGAAGAGGGAAAAGATAGAAAAATTGCAAGAAGTTCCAGACAATACTTCGTAGAAGAAAGATTTCAAGAACTCAAACTTCATCGGAATATCAGTACAACACAGAATGGCACTTCGCCATGGTAGACAAATATAATTGTTGGAGGCATTATGACCATTAGATCAATGCTCCTGAATGGTTAGGAAAGAAATTATGGCCTGAAACTTCACCATTGGACTGTTGGGACCGCACCATAACGGATGGAATTGCATTAAATAAGGCTTTGCATCCCATCGAAAGAAACCATTATGATAATATCTATTTATCCCATTGAGCGTTGCACTGAGAACACTTTTTCCAATTGTGATTATCCGAGCCCACAGAGAACTAGTTGATTTCGTGCAGTGATCATTGAAACCTCTCCATCTATTATGTTATAGTGAGTATTGTTCATTGACCTAAGATATCAGATCTCGAGTGTGCATGTTGGACGAAATTAGTGCAACAAAAAAAGTCGTCGAAGAGATTCTAATAGACCTCATGGTCAAGAAGGTGATGTCCACAGGCATCTAAGCCTCATCGACATGATGAGTGCAAGCCTCCCTGTCAACTACTCGTGGATCTGAACCATCTCAAGCTGCGACCAAGAAAAGAACCAAGCAACGAGATGAATTGGCGAATGCAAAGTTGATCCCATCTATCATGCCCGACTACATCCCACCCCTAGCCAGTATCGTAAGTCGTGATAATGTCCCGAGCAACTTCGACTACACAGTCATAACTGCATACCTTTCGAAGGGAATACAAGTAGTCACACCACAGTTGGAGAGGATTCCAACCTTGAATATCAGTGACTATAACCTAGGAGACCGCTAGAGCTATGGCATGCTCACACCTCACAAACATTTGACCAAGAAGAATGGGAAGAAGTCGAAGATCATCCCCCAAACATGGACTATGGACATCATGAGGTCCACTGTCTTAAAAGTGATGAAGATACCACATTTTGGAAGGCACCAGGAGGTTAACGCGTGCATTAAGCTCCTGTTGTCATGCTTCCATGGCTAGTATCTATGGTTAGATAGATGCATCACCGTCGATCGAATGTTGATCCATAGGATCACTGGATTGAGCATGCAGGGACCAGACTCACAAGAATTTTATCCAGGGAAGGCTGCAGAACATGACCTGGAATAGAGGATTAAAGACACCTACGACGATGTAGAGAAAGGGACGCAAGGCTACAAGGTAGCCTCCATTCATAATGGCACAGTGTGCCTTGTTTTCTAGATGATTGTTGGTAAGCTAGTCCAAAAGAATAGACACACACAGGTCACAGGGTTTGTCGTTGACCTCGTTGGAAAATGTATGGAAGGACTACAAATGAACTAGGTCATTTACCTAGTCAATTAGTTAGAACTGGATTGTCGTGATGCTCAGGATCATGGCTATGAGTTCTATTTTAGTTGGAAGATGATCCTCATCACATTCACTTCTTAGGAGATGCTGAAAGGTGTGACCTTCCCTAACATTGAGTCATTTGAGCCACTAGCTTCGAAGTTCACCACACTCTCATATTAAAGTGATATGGGAAAGCAATGGCAGTCGAATGCAGTATTCCATACCTACTACCTACAACTAAAGAGGGATATTGAGTCTTTCCCTCATATGACAGAGAACACCCTAGACAGGTTCAGGCCCCTTATGAAGTTTTGCGCAGATAGGAATTTTATTTATATTACTGCACGCAAAGACGGAAGTAAAGAAGAGATTCAATCCTACTACAAGATCACAGAGGAGGACCTGGAAGAAATCACAAAGGAGTGGCCTACAGAGTTCCATATACCAATTGACCAAGAAGCACTGTCTGATCCCAACCTCATTGGAAGTCCAGTGGTTACTCGTGAAGAGTATGATGCACCCAACAGTAGCAGGAAGAAAAGGAAAGAAGATGTAAAGGAAATACACATCACATCAAAAGAGACTGCATCAGATTCACCTAGCGAAGGAGGAGATGACGAAGTGGACAAAGAAGAAAAAGAAGGGGAAAAAGATAAGAAGAAATAGGGAAAAGTAACACCGTCTAGGAAACCCCTTGAAGAGGCAGAAACATCCAAGAAAATAAATTTTTCCCCAACAAAACCTACATCGCAACATAATTCCAAAGCAAGTAAGCTGAAGTAGCAGATTGTACTCATGGTCAATGACTTCGAATTCATTATCACAGCTGTATCAGATGCCTCAAAAGATATTTTGCAGAGAACTAAAGAAAAACAATAAGCCATGTATGATAGAATTGAGACAGAGTTGAGAGGAGTACAGCAAGCCTTTCACTCCATTCGTGTAGTGTCCACTGCGCCCCCACCACTAGAAGAACCAGAGTTGGGAGATGAGCCTGCCCGACTCCACAGAATTGTTGATGCGACTGAAGCTCACCTTCGTCGCGTGAAGGAAGAAAAAGAATAGGCCTCAGTGGCCTGGAAGAAAGAACCAGAGGAAATCATATAGAAATGCCCAGTTGCTCCACGGGATAAGGATGACCTTCAAACCAAGTTCGAAGAAAATAAAGCACAAATCCAGTAGGAGAAATAACAACTGCTCATGGACTAGGTCATAGTTAAAGAAGCAGTCAACAGAGCACTTCATTATGTGATAGGATTGGAGTAGATGGAAGAAGAATCGTAGTAAATCAAGTCTTGAAGCTTGTTGAAGCAATTCAACAGCTTCAACAGAGAGCGACAAAACTAGAGCTACAAACAATGTCAAGCATTATGTAGGAAGTGCGAGACCAGAGAGAAGAAACTGCCTGGAGCATAGTTGAAAGGATCAAAGCATTAGTCATGGAGTGTAAACAACTAATTAGACCGAGGACCTTGAACTAAAGACACTGGAGTCACAACTCCAGGAAGAAAAGAAGTAAGAAACAACAGTACAAGCATAGTTGAAACTCCTGTCAGCAGTTGAGAGGATGAAAATATCCCAAGAACAACACATGGCTCAACAACAGGTCCATGCAATACAAATAAAAGTCATGGAAGTGACTCAGAAGCTCCAGCATGTCTAGGATGCATCTTGCCTATGTTTTGAGGAGATTGAAGGCCGAGAAGAATATCTAGAACAAGTAGTCACTTTGGTAGAACAATGCTTAGAGGGACCTATGAACAAGGCAGTTATTCAAGAGTTCGTCGAGTAGGAGGCCTTGGCACAACAACAGGTCAAAGCATCTTGAGCCAAGTTCAAGGCTTTTGACATAGAGTTACCCAGACCAGAGTGAATCGGGATGAGTCACAGTTGAGTGTTGGGGGATTATTGGCCCTTGACCAATTTTTGGATATCCTTGGTCATGTTTGACCTCTTTTAGGACTTCGACAGGCTGGTCGAAGGCAGAGCGCAAGTCAAAGTGTAGATCATAAGATCTCGGCCCCTTTTTAGGACAATTTTTGGGATTAGGGTTTATGTAACGGGTATGGAATGTCAGACCATGGGTTTACCCATGTTTAGGCCCATTTTGTAATGTATAAATATATATCTAGGTGATGTAAGAAAGAGGGAGAGAATATGCTAAGTGCTAGAGTTCTATCTATGTGATTGCAAAGGATTTGTGCATACAATGTGTTAAGAATTGAAGATCTAAGTGAAAGTGTTGTAAGAGGCATGTGTATAGACTGTGTAAGAAGGCTTTGTGTTGTGACCTAACTCAGGGAAGGAGGATCTAGCGAGGTGCGTAGATCTCCTGTCCTATGCGGAGTAGGTGTTTTGGGCTCTGTGCTTGTAAAATATTGACAGAAGATAATAAATAAGAGAAGAGTTGGTGGACGTAGCCCCACACTAGGGTGAACCATGTATATCATGTGTTATGGTTTCTTTATGCATTATGGTTGTTATCTTATTTATGTGATTAATGCTTAGTGCCAATTTCTTTATGTATGGTGCATCTAGCATGATAGCTTAGTGCCTAATGATGTGAATAAGATGCTAGATCTGATCTATCTCCTTATGCCAGGTGCTTGGATGTGTTAGATTTGGTAGAATATTTAATTGTTCTGTAATAAGGGTTTGGTTTTGGGAGGTGAATAAGGGTTAATTACTGATGAATGTTAACTGCTAAGTGATTTGTTAGAGTATTCTAATCACATATATGTGTCCCAGCTAAGTTTGTAGACAATGGATTCCTGCAACCACCCCTGCCTCTACTTCGGGTGAGACTTCATCTTCTTCACAGGTGTTTCTGAAAGGGCCGGTAGTTAGGGTTTTGTTGGTGCATTTTTGAAGCATTGAACCCTGGGTCTACCCCTATTCCATTAGACACGCAAAAGGAAAAGGAGATCTTTAAAGAAGCCTGACAAGAATTTTAGAAGAAGGACATGGCGTCGACTTCAACTATGCAGGAGAACAAGGAAGTACCAGAGTACAAGATGCCTCCATCATTGGATCATACTGAAGAGATGCAACCATGGGACAAGTAAGTACAATCAAATTATTTTTGCAATCATGTGTAAAGGTATTAAGTAATTCGTCATCTGTGAAAATATTTCAAAACATACCAGAAATATGTAGCATTGAGATGGAAGGAAATCTAGAACTAAATATAGTCAATCATCTTCACATGAGAAGAATAACCAATAGGGAGTTTAGACTGAATGCTAACATCAGAGATTTTAATATGTTAAAGTTTCTGCTATAATTAGGTTACTTTCAATTTACTAGATAACAATAGCATAGATAGGATCACTGAGGAAAAAAAAATCACAAGAGTACACAACATTTATCCTAGGAAACCCTCATGGGGAAGAAAACCCACCAAAACTTCCTTAATATATATATCCAATACAATGCCAATACAATGAACCAAACAACATAGAAATTCCTCTCCCAAGGATGCGCCTCTCTCTCTCTTCCTTCTTCCGGCAACTGGTAACTGCAACTTCCTTCAATACTTGCACACTAGATGAGTGATTTGAGTGTGTGTCTAAATGAGGCGTTGGCCTCTCTTATTTATACAATCTGTCAGGTGTGAACATAAGTGTCTTTTCACTAGCAAGGCTGACTTCTCATTTTGGGTGGTTAGAACCACCTTTATTTAATCTAGGGGCAACTTCTCATTCTACCTATTACAATTAGGGTTTTACCACTCCACAAAAGGGGATTTGTTAAATCATAATGCCCGACATGATCAATCCACAAAAGGGGATTTATCTAATCAATAATAAGTATATTTTATCTTTATCCACAAAAATGGATAAGAATATTCTTTATAGTTTCACAATATTTTAACACTCCCTCTTAACAAGAAGGATATTCTTTATCTTTTGACAGGTCACCGGATGTCAACATCAACTAGGCAACAACAACCACTGGATAACATCATCAACTAGGCAACATCATCAACTAGGTAACATCATCAACTGGATAACATCATCAACTGGGTAACATCATCAACTAGATAACAAGAGGCATCGATATAATCCACTTGGTCATCTGGCATCATGATCATTGATTGGCATATCTATAAATCATCAAAAGTTTTGTTCTCTTTATCTTCGCACAGAAGATACTCTTTCTTTCTTTCATCTTCATGCAAAAGATACTTCTTTCTTATCTTCACATAAAATATATCTTATCTTCACACAAAAGATATTCTATGAGTTTTGTCATTCCTTTTATGTTCTCCCTTCTCTTGTAGTCATCTATCTCACCCACCCACTAGGGACGACTACTACCATAGCTTCAATCCTAGTCATCTCACATGAACTAGAGAAGCTAAGATGCTAGCCTGGGCAATACTAGATTCCCTTTCCATGATCCACGTAGGATCACGACACAAACGTCAAGAGACAACTAACCATTCCACATGGTCAAGGTTTGTGTTCCAGGCTATTCAATCCTTGGCTAGAGGAGAGTAGCTTCCCACTGGCCCTTGGAGAAACATCCACATTCCTCTCTATGAGGGTGGTCACACCCCTCTCTACAAGGGTATTCTAGCATGTCCCTAGAGTATCCAAAACTCAACACTTGGACAGAGGCTAACCTTGGAAAATTTATCATTCCCTTTCTCTATAAAGGTCTCTTCCTTCTCTACGAAAGTCTCTTCTCTTTTCCTTCTCTATGAAGGTCTACTTGTGGGATTTCTCTTTCCTTCTCTACGAAGGTCTTTTCTCTTTCTCCTTCTCTACGAAGGTCTAGCTATGGGATCTAAAAAAATCTCTTGTGGTCCAAAATATTTCCATGGTATAATACCGTGCTAACCATCTGTTGGGAACCATCCATCTACTTTCCTAATTGCATCAAATCACGATCCTCCATTTTGAACTCGGAGACATGGCTCCCTCTTGCACCAAACTAATAGCTTCTAATCATCATCCTTAAAGTTCTTTTTCTTTAATATCCTAGGTGCCTTCTTGAGTTCAAAGATTTTTTTCTGACTTCATACTGGATCAACCTGCTCCCTCTGCATCTATAAGAACGGTACTAGAGCAACCTGTAGTTACCTACATCTTATCAACTCTATTTGAGTATCCATATTTTTCTTCATCTTGAAGATTTCTGTTCTGCATCTTTAGAGCCTCCTACTCCTATTTAAATATTGGATATTGTCCGGTCTTTACTAACTATCAACATATCATACGTCCTTCTCATGTTGTCTAACTTCTGCAAGTTATGGCATAATTTCTTTCTTCCAAGACTTGTAAACTTACTTATAATATGCTTTCTGAAATAATTATTTTATCTCTTTATTTATCCTCTTCTTTGATACTTCCTTCATAAGTTTGCATACATACTAAAGTAAAACGAGGTTAATTAACATTCTCACAAAAATATCTAACTTTTAATGATAAAGTATTAAAGTAAACAAGATACTAGAAATAAACATGAATACTTATCTCTTTTTTTTGTGTGGGAAGGCTCCACGGACTCTACCATTTGCTATCTTTCTTCAGATCAACTATCTTCAACTTAAAGTACATAACCCTCAATTTCTGCTAAAGCTTTCTTTGAGAGACGAGATTCCTCTTCCTCTGCCACATGTGCTTGATACTTTATTTTCCCTTTTCCTTGAGGACAGTCATAGGAAAAGTTTCCCAACTTTTGAAGTTGTAGCATCTGATCTTTGAAACATCTTTCTTCTTATCTGAAATTCTTACGGAGTTCTTCCTAAAGGAAATTCTTTTGTTCTTTTGAGTTGTAAGAGCTTCCTCTTCATTAACAATTAATCTCTTATGTTTGTTTGCAAGTCTATATTCTTCGTGTGTGCAATCTTCCCATAACTTATCAAACTTGGTTAACTTGCTTCTTGCACACACTCCTTGTACAAAAGGAATCCAAAATGTTGGAAACCCATTTAGGATTTTGGTTACAAGCTCTTTGTCACTAATGACATCTCTAATAGTTGCAATCTGATCTCTGATCTGAGAAGCTCTCATAAGATAGGATGTGACAGATTCTGAGTTTTCCATTTTCATATTACGAAACTAATTTATTAAGGAAAGATTTCGACTAATGTCTTTGCATTCATATAACCTACTAAGTGCTTCATACATTTTCCTTGATGTGTGTTGTTCGGAAATATGAGGGATCAAGTGATCCTTTACTGAATATGACATGATTCCTTTTGCTTTCTTTTCATTCTTCTTATGCTTGGTATTTTTCTCTTCTTCATCTAGTTCTGGTACACCCACTGTAACATGTTCTAGGAGATCATTCTTGTCTAGAATCATCTGCAACCTATGCTTCTAAGATCTAAAGTTTCTAGATCCTTCCAGCCTGTCTTTTACCCTCATGTTGGTAGCCATTCTTTCTTACAGTAGAAACCCTAGCCCTTTGGGTTATAGAAATGATAGAAAAATTGAATTTCTTGGATCTGAAAACTGAACTCACCAAAAGATGCGCTAGACTAAGGCGAGTATGCTAGTACAGTCAGATTTCTGAAAATCAAAATTTTATCCCTTCAAACTTGATCAGTGGATTTCTGGACTAGTGCTTCTGGTTTTCTCGTACTTCTGGTACTCTGGTACTTTTGGTACTTCTGGTACTCAGGTTTTTTGGTACTTCTGGTACTTTGTGAAAATTAGGGTTTCACCTTCCAAGAGATCTAGCCACTGAAAAGTTGTGCTGAGGATGCCAAAATGTTCCTTGAGGTAGGGCACACCTTTCTAGATGGATTTGGGGATGAAATTCTTATTCAATAAAAATCCCTAATTTGCGTGTACGACAACAGTGAAATTTTTCTTTTTCCTATGAAAGATGCTCTCTTCATCTTATCTTTGATACCATGTTAAAGTTTATGCTATTATTAGGTTACTTTCAATTTACTAGATAACAATAGCATATATAAGATCACTGAGAGAAACACAATCACAAGAGTACACAACATTTATCTTGGGAAACCCTCATGGGTAAGAACACCCAACAAAACTTCCTTAATATAGATGTTGGCATGTTTATAGGCGGGTGTGCTTGTCATTGATGGCAATATCAGAGTATGCAACGATGGAAAAACAAGGACAACATAATCTCAAAAGAGATAGTGCAGAGGTGCACGCAGAGTGCAAGAGTGTGCTTGTTCATTTGATGGAAAACAAGCAGGCAAGGAAGATCAATAGCAAAGGGATAATGGCACGAAAAGATTAGAAGCGTAAACTCTATTTCAGAGTTTCAGATACCAGGAATTGGAGGAGTCAAGGAAGCAACTCACGAAAAGAATGTCGAATCAATGAAATGAGAAACAACGAAATATCGGATCTTTGATCTGACTCCATTTCAGAGTTCCGGATACGAGGAGTTGAAGTGTCAAAACACTTCACCACAGGAGTGCCGAAATGTCGAATCGCTGAAATGTGAAACGAAAAAATACTGGATCATTGATCTGACTCCATTTCAGAGTTCCAGATACCGGGAGATGAAGTGTCGAAACACTTCACCACAGGAGGTTCGAAATGCTAAATCATCGAAATGTGAAATGACGAAATACCAAACCATTGATCTGACTCCATTTCGGAGTTCCGGATACTAGGAGTTGAAGTGTCGAAACACTTCACCATAGGAGTGCCGAAATGCCAAAATGTTGAAATTGAGAAAGAACTTTTTGAATAAGCCTTGGTCACCACCGGTGGTCACATCGTCGAAGAGATATAGAGAAGAGATCCAAGAGATAAGCTCCTTTTTTCGGAGTTTTGGGGATTGGGAATTGGAAGAGTCATAGTGACTCGCAACAAATTCGTGAAACACGAAATTGCGAAATGCAATTTCAAATAAGGCTTTGGTCACAGCCAGTGGTCACATCTGCAAAAGATGGAGGAAGGAGCTAATGCAACCAAGCTCCATTTCAGGGATTGCAACTTGGAGTGTTGAGACACTTGATCACACAAATGTCGAATTTCCAAATGTTGAATTCCCAAATGCCGAAATGCCGAAATGGAGAAATGTCTATGTAGTCGGTGTTCACCGTCGATGGTCATGTAAGTGGAAGGAGATAGCATAGCTAGGCTCCATTTCAAGGTTCACACTATAACTACTAGAAACCACTGATGTTTTCTGCCAGAGGACTCGAAGAGACTTCTATGTAATTGCTAGAGGAGCTGAAGAGTCTCAAGGAATCTACCAGTGGAATCAATACTGATCATAGAGGCGATTGACAGATGGAAGAGCGTTGAAGCCTGTAACTACAACAGAGAGGTTGAGCTCAGCTATAACAGAGAATATGAAGAGTATCGACTGCTATATAGGAAGAAATCTCGACATAACACCCAGTGATGATAGATGCATGGGTTTAACTACTAGAGAAGCTGAAGAGTCGCTATGATGATCAGGCAGAGCACTCGACATGGAGACATCATGCAAAAGCATGGCGAGATAGCATGCACAAGGTGCTAAGAGACTATAAGTATGTAGAACAAATAAGAGATGGGGTTGTTTTTGTTGAGAGTGATTCAAGCGTGTAGAAGGAGGAGTGTGCAGTAGCTGAAATACAAAGAAGAGGAATGGTGCATTGAATGGAGATGGCACACAGAGAATAAAAGGCAGAAGCACAGAAAGCGCAAGGATGTGTGAAGCAAGAAAGTGAGACAGTGAAGGAAGGATAAGGTGCTCTTGTAGAGAAAAATAGAAGATCAGAAAGGGCAAGAAGACGCAGACATAGAGACACTAATACAGGAGATCAAAGTAGCATAACAGAACAATGATAAGTCTGGTAAGCCAATGATAAATATTGTATCATTGTGATAAATTTGTATATAGAAAAGATTTAAATTTTAGGGTGGAATGGAGGTGCTAGTGAGGACTGTTGTCCTCACAGGTTCAAGTGAGTGCTTGAACACAGGGAGTTGTAGCTTCCATCTGGTTGCAGCCAGAGAAACCAGGGTGGTGCAAGGGAGAACTGTTGTTCTCTATTATACAGGTTGGTGCCTATGTGACTGAAAGTTGGTGCTTCCATCCAATTGGTGCTGGAACACTTAGGGAGTTGGTGCTTCCTTCTAGAGGGTGCTAGAGAAACTAGGGAGTTGGTGCTTCCTTCTAGTAGGTGCTACAGAAAATAGAGAGTTGGTGCTCTCAACAAGTTGTAGCTTGCAAAATAGAGGTTGTAGCCTCATTATGAGTTGGTGCTCATAAGTATGATAATGTATAGAATGTAAAGTATACTTATCATATAAAGAAGAAGATTTTTTTACCCTTAATGGTTTTCCTCGGGAAATATCTGTCTCTGTGTATCTCATATGTGTGAATGATGTTGAATGTTCTATTGCTTACTTCCTTGCATTACTTTGATTGTCTTTAAGTTCTCTACAAAGAGTTTAAAATAAGCATAATTGTTTAAGCACGGTAACAACTGATTCACCCCCCCCCCC
>ML805732.1:133345-143569 GCA_009831015.1 Picea engelmannii
AAAAATTGAGGAACCTTCTTTAGTTCAGAAAATTTTGAGATCTCTACCAGATAGGTTCAACCCAAAGGTCTCTGCTATAGAAGAACTTAATGATATAAAAACCTTGGAGTTTGATCAACTTCTAGGAACATTGACTGCATATGAAATGACAATAGTTAAAGATAAAGCCACCTCTAGAGAAGCATCATTTAAGGCAGACGAGAATGAGGATTCGAAGCCTGATGAAATTGAAGCAAAATTTGTGAAGAGACTGAAAAAGGGATCAGGAAAATATAAAGGTAAACTACCTTTCAAATGTTTCAACCATGGTAAGATAGGTCATTTTGCAAATAAATGTCCTCGCAAAGGAAAGGATCAGACATGTGATGATGAGGAGAAGCACAAACACATAAATTTATTTAAAGATAAGAATTTTAAGAAGAAAAGTCTTTGTGTAAACAATAATGATGATCCTTCAGATGATGAAGACAATGACTCCTCTATTGAAGATAAACTAAATGACTTCATACTTATGGCCAAAGAGGATTATGATAATAAAAGCATAGGAAGTGAGGCTAACGAAGAAGAAGCTATGGTTGATATGGAAGGAGAACTGATCAGTGCACTGGAAGAGATTGACATACTCATAATTAAAAATAGAAAACAAAAACAATTGCCGATACACTTCGAGAAAGATAGTAAATAGCCTGATGAAGACTTTGCCCTGCTAAAAGTGGAATTAGAAGAGGCAAAGAAAATCGAGGACATTCTGAAACAACAGTTATCAGAAAAGAAGGCAAGATGTAAAGCTCTGGAAGAAGAAGTAGTGAAAACTAGGAAAGAGTTGGAGAAGTTTCAAGCCTTGTATCATCAGAATCTGTCAAGTATCAAAGCCTCGGAAGGATAAGTGACCATTCTAAATCAGCAAAGGAATCCAAATCTGAAAACTAGTTTGGGTTATGAAGAGGGATCAAGCAGTGGTCAACCAAGAAACAAAGAATCCATCAAGTTTGTCAAATGTAAAACCAATGACAACAACAAACCTGGAGAAACAAAGGAATACAATTAGCTGCCTAGAAGGAGTAAAGAAAAGGGTGCCAGGAATGAATCTATAGAACACAGAAATAATGCACTCCCTACTCAAGGAAATCATCAGCATGGAAGAAATTAACTTTCTCAAAGAAGACAACCATTTTCCAGGTACCAAGGATTTTTTTATGGATATTGTCTTTTCTGCTCTAATTTTGGTCACAAAGCTATAAACTGTTCTTTAAAATTTAGATATGAGAAAGCAAGACATTCAAGGTATAGATATCTACCACAACAAAGAATGAGACAGCCAAGTAACAAACCACCATAGACTGCAAATCACTTGATGGATGGGAAAAGGACATAGGTTAAGCATAACAATCGTTATGATCCTTTATTCAACAAACCATAATGTTGCTTATGTCATAACTATGGACATAAATCTATTGACTGTCGCTTAAGGAACTATGAACTAGATTTGAATTCCCCTGCTGAAAATGTCAAGGTTTGGAAGAAGAAAGAAAGTGACAAGTGTGGATTAGTGTTATCATCTCAAAGACAATTGAAACCTTGGTATATAGACAGTGGATGCTCCAAACATATGATGGGAGACAAAGGTAGGTTTCTATCTCTAAGTGAAAGAAAATCAGGAAACGTAACCTTTGGAAATGGTGCTCCAGGTAAAATAAAGGGTAAAGGGATGGTGAGTTTAAGTAATGGAAAAGGAAAATCCCAAGATGTTCTTATTGTAGATGGGATGAAACATAATCTGCTCAGTGTAAGTCAAATGTGTGACAGAGGATGTGAATTGGTGTTCACATCCAAGGACTGCAAGATAAAGTTTGCAAACTCAGGACAAGTGGTGGCCAAAGGTATAAGGACACATTATGTGTGCTGAAAGAAGAAAAAGAAGAATGCCACTTAAGCAAGTATGATGAAAGTTAGTTATGGCATAGGAGACTTGGACATCTCAACTTTGACCACTTAATCAAGCTCAAAAATCTTGAGGTAGTAAAAGATCTTCCGAGAATATCAAAGCCCCGAGATTCTATGTGTAAACCTTGCCAAGTAGGAAAGCTAACCAAGACACAGTTTAAGTCCAAGAGCTTTACTTCAACAGAGAAACCACTCCAACTAGTTCATATGGATTTATGTGGACCATCAAGACAGGAAGGCACAGGGAAAGAAAACTACTTCATGTTGATTATTGATGATTACTCCAGAATTACTTGGGTTGCCTTTCTCAAGGAAAAAGTTGAAGCATTTGAGAAGTTTAAAAAATTTAAGGCTTTAATTGAGAATCAAACAAGCAAGAGGTTAAAGGTCGTAAGATCAGACAGAGGAGGAGAATTTATGTCAAGTGATTTCAAGGAATTATGTGATCAACATGGGATCAAGAGAGAATACACAATCCCAAGAACTCCACAACAAAATGGAGTAGTTGAGAGGAAAAATAGAACAGTGCAGTAAATGGCCAGGTCAATGATGAATGAGAAGAACATTGGTCAAACCTACTGGGTAGAAGAAATACACACAACAGTCCATGTTCTTAACAATACCCACCTCAGACCACAAAGTGACAAGACACCTTATGAACTGTGGTATGGGAGATCTACTTTAGTCAAACACTTCAAAGTCTTTGGGAGTAAATGTTACATAAATAATAATGATGGGAACCTTGGAAAATATGATGACAGGGTTGATGAAGGTATCTTCTTAGGATATGCTACAAACAGTAAAGGATATAGATGCTATAATAAGAGGATGCATAAAATGGTTGACTTTATTGACCTAAAAGTTGATGAATGAATCCTAGCAAGAGAGGTGTACAATAATGAGTCTTCTACAAAGGACATAGCTAAAGCTGAAGATGAACAGGTCCAAGAATCATTCAAATTCCTCCTCCAAAATCACTCAAAAGAATCATCCTGCAAGTCAGCTAATTGATGAAAAAGAAAAAGGTGTACAAAACAAGAGAAAGATAATCAAAAACACCGAGCAATCACATATAGCTTTCATATCCATGCTGGAACCCAAGAACTTTAATGAAGCTAGCAAAGATGACCATTGGGTTAAAGCAATGAATGATGAACTTGATCAGATTGAGAAAAACAATACGTGGGAGATGGTTCATAGACCAGAAGGTAAAAATATCATTGGTTCCAAATGGATCTTTAAGAATAAGTTGAAAGAGCAGGGACAAGTTGTCAGGAACAAAGCAAGATTGGTCTATAAAGGATATGCTCAAATAGAAGGACTGGATTTTGATGAAACATTTGTGCCCGTAGCAAGGTTAGAAGCTATCAGAATATTTTTTCCCTATGCTTGTCATAAAAGGTTTAAAGTCTATCAAATGGATGTCAAGTCATCTTTTCTAAATGTTGATTTAAATGAAGAAGTCTATATGGAACAACCAGAGAGTTTCAAAATGTTTAATAACCTTGACTTAGTATGCAAGCTGAAGAAAGATTTATATGGGTTAAAACAAGCCCCTCATGCCTGGTATCACAGACTGGATATGTATCTCAAAGACAAAGGGTTCAAGAAATGAACAATTGACAACAATCTATATATCAAAACAAAGGATAATGATTTTCTCATCGTGTTAGTATACGTATATGACATCATCTTCGGATGTAATAAGGATTCATTGGTAAAATGGTTTTCTTCTACCATGGAGTTTGAGTTTGAAATGTCTATGATAGGTGAACTATCATTTTTTCTTGGTCTACAAATTACTCAAAGGTCTGAAGGGATGTTCATTTATCAAGAAAAATATCTAAGAGAAATGTTGAAAAGGTTTCAAATGGAAGATTATAAACCTATGGGTACACCTATGGTTATTGGATGCAAATTAAGAAAGGATGATGACTCACCTAATGTTGATCAAAGTTCATATAGGTCAACGATAGGCAGCTTGTTGTACATCACAACATTTCACCCAGACATAATGCATGCTGTTGGAATGGTAGGAAGATATCAGTCTACACCTAAGCCAAGTCATTTGCAAACTTTCAAAAGGATATTCAGGTATTTGAAAGAAACAATGAATTATGGTCTATGGTATCCCATAAATCAAAATTTTTAGTTAACTGCTTATTCAGATGTAGATTGGGAAAAATGTGTTGATGAGTGTTGTTGGGAAAACACCCTATGGAATAGCAAAATAGAGTTCATACTTTGCATGCAGATTTGACCGAATAGAAACTACCATCTACCTACATCCCTAGATTTAAATCCCTTTTCCTCAGTAAATGTATGGAAAGGATCACCTACCTTATTACCGGCATTCGATGTCGATCCTCCGTTGTGCTTGATTACTTGTTTGCGTTGCTCCTTCCAAAGATGACCTACACTCAAGACAAACAACAACTATTCATGCATGTTACTTCTATACTCAAGGGTTAGAAATCAAACATAAACTAATCAAGCCATAGACAGTTCATGAATTGGGACGGGAAAAGAATTATTTTTATTACATAAAGTGAGTCAAATTACAAAAGCTGAGACCGGCCACTGCTCCTTGAACCTGATCCTGGGCTCCTCTTCTTTTGTCCTTCAACTGCTTTGCATTAAATCTCCTTTGGCATGAGGAAAGGCTAAAGGGTTGAGACAATGGAATACGTAAATGGGCAGAGTTTCTTTGCTATATTTTTTCCTCCCTCACAATGGTACCCCTACCCCTTCTTTTATAGGCTAGAAGGAGCTAGGGTTTTGGATGAACCCTCAGCCATGCATGGCCGGGAGTTTTAGTTAACTCACTCATAGCTTTTTGTTCCATCGAAAACTTTCCTTTTTTCATGCTTTTGTAGGTACACATGGGCTGTTGTGAGTCAGCCAGCATGTACACGCGTGTAGTAATGGGTTAGGGTGCGTGGGCCTTTACACAAGAGGATTTTCAAAGAGTTGTTCAGTAGAGTTTTGGCAAAGAAGGGAAATGAGTTGGCCTGATGCCAGGTAAGCATATGTGGTGCAATTTAGGGTTATAACAATGAGAGAAAAAGCACTAGTGGAGGAGCATTCTTCCTGGGTGACTCATTAGTAGCATGGCTTAGTAAAAAGAAAGGTTCCATTTCTTTATCAACTACAGAGACATAGTACATTGTTGCTGCTACCTGTTGCACTCAAGTATTATGGATGATTCAGACACTTGCAGACTTGGAGGCAAAATATGCTTCACCGATCCCAATTCATTGTGATAACACTAGTGCCATCAGTGTGTACAAGAATCCTGTATTCCACTCCAAGACCAAGCATATTCCCATAAAATACCATTTTCTAAGAGAGCAGGTCACCAATCAGGTTGTTCAGGTCCATTACATTCCAACCATAGAACAAATTGTAGACATATTTACTAAACCCCTAGACAAGACACCATTTGAATATCTCCAACAGAAGCTGCATGTCATCCTGTCTCACACCTAAGAGAGTCCATCCTACTAGGGGGAGTTTTGTACTGATTGAATATCTGATACCTCTTAAAAATATTGCAACAGCTCAGGGGGAGCATGTTTTCTTTGACATTGATGTCAAAGGGGGAGAAAAGGAGTGGTCCAGACCATATGCTACAGTTGGAGGTCCAAACAGTTTAGTGCACTCATTTAGGGTTGCCATCAATGTCAAATGGGTAGATTGTTGGCATGTTTATAGGGAGGTGTGCTTGTCATTGATGGCAAGATCAAAGTATGAAGCAATGGAAAAACAGGGACAACGTAAGCTCAAAAGAGATAGTGCAGAGGTTCACGTAGAGTGCAAGAGTGTGCTTTTTCATTTGATGGAAAACAGGTAGGCAAGGAAGATTAGCAGCACAAGGATAATGACATCGAAAGATCAGAAGCGTAAACTCCATTTTGGAGTTTCAGATACCAAGCATTGGAGGAGTCAAGGAAGAAACTCACGACAACAATGTCGAATCGCTGAAATGCAAAATGACAAAATATCGGATCATTGATCTAACTCCATTTTGGAGTTCTAGATACCGGGAGTTGAAGTGTCAAAACACTTCACCACAGGAGTGTCAAAATGTTGAATCGTCGAAATGCGAAACGATGAAATATCGGATCGTTGATATGACTCCATTTCGGAGTTCTGGATACCAGGAGTTGAAGTGTCGAACCACTTCACCACAGTAGTGTTGAAATGCTGAATCACCAAAATGCTAAAAGACGAAATATCGGACCATTGATCTGACTCCATTTCGAAGTTTTGGATACCGGGAGTTGAAGTGTCGAAACACTTACCATAGGAGTGCCGAAATGAGAAATCACGAAAGAACTTTTTGAATAATCCATGGTCACCACTGATGGTCACATCATTGAATAGATGTAGAGAAGATCTCGAAGAGATAATCTCCTTTTTTCTAAGTTTTGGGGATCGGGAGTTGGAAGAGTCAGAGTGACTCGCAACAAATTCGCGAAACAAGAAATTGTGAAATGCAATTTCGAATAAGGCTGTGGTCACAGCCAGTGGTCACATCTGTGGAAGATGGAGGAAGGAGCTAGTGCAACCAAGCTCCATTTCAAGGATCACGACTTGGAGTGTCAAGACACTTGATCACAAGAATGTAAAATTTTCAAATGCCGAATTGTCGAATGTTGAAATGATGAAATGGAGAAATGTCTATGTAGTCGGTGTTCACCACCGGTGGTCACATAAGTGGAAGGTGCTAGCATAACTAGGCTCCATTTCAAGGTTCGCACTGTGACTGCTAGAAACCACTAATGGTTTCTACTAGAGGACTCAAAGAGACTTTTGTGTGATTGCCAAAGTAGCTGAAGAGTCTCAAGGAATCTGCCAGTGGAATGAAGACTAGTCATAGAGGAGATTGACATATGGAAGAGCATTGAAGCCTATAACTGCAATAGAGAGGTTGATCTTGACTGTAACAGAGAAGATGAAGAGTCTCGACTGCTGGAGAGGAAGGAATCTTGGCATAACACCCAGTGATGATAGACGCATGGGTTTAACTACCAGAGAAGCTAAAGAGTTGCTATGATGATCAAGCAGAGCACTCGACATGGAGAGAGCATGCAAAAGCATGGTGAGATAGCATGCACAAGGTGCTTAGAGACTATAAGTATGAAGAACAAAGAAGAGATGGGGTTTTTATTGTTAAGAGTGATCCAGGCATGTAGAAGGAGGAGTGTGCAGCAGCTGAAATACATAGAAGAGGAATGGTTCATTGAATGGAGATGGTGCACAGAGCATAAAAAGCAGAAGCATAGAAAGTGCAAGGATGTGTGCAACAAGACAGTGAGACAGTTAATGAAGGTTGAGGTGCTCTTGTACAGAAAAACAGAAGATCAAAAAGGGAAAGAAGATGTAGACAGAGATACATTGATACAGGAGATCAGAGCAGCATAGCAGAACAGTGATAAGTCTGGTAAGCCAATGATAAATATTGTATCACTATGATAAATTTATATATAGAAAAGATTTATATTTTAGGATGGAAAGGAGGTGCTAGGGAGGACTTTTTGTCATCACAGGTTCAAGTGGGTTCTTGAACATAGGGAGTTGTAGCTTCCATCTGGTTGCAGCCAGAGAAACCAGGGTGGTGCAAGGGAGAACTGTTGTTCTCTGTTATATAGGTTGGTTCCTTTGTGACTCGAAGTTGGTGCTGGAACACTTAGGGAGTTGGTGCTTCCTTCTAGTGGGTGCTAGAGAAACCAGGGAGTTGGTGCTTCCTTCTAAATGGTGCTAGAGAAAACAAAGAGTTGGTGCTCTCAGCAAGTTGCAGCTAGCAAAACAAAGGTTGTAGCCTCATTATGAGTTGGTGCTCATAAGTATGATAATGTACAGAATGTAAAGTATACTTATCATATAAAGAAGAAGAGGTTTTTACCCTTAATGGGTTTCCTCAAGAAATATCTGTCTCTGTGTATCTCATATGTGTGAATGATGTTGAATGTTCTATTGCTTACTTCCTTGCATTACTGTGATTGTCTTTAAGTGCTCTACAAAGAGTTTAAAATAAGCATAATTGTTTAAGCACGGTAACATTTGATTCACTCCCCCCCCCTCTCATTTGTCCAACAATAGATAGCCAATACAATGCCAAGACAATGACCCAAACAACACAAAAATTCCTCTCCCAAGGATGTGCCTCTCTCTCTCTTCCTTCTTCCAATAACTAGTAATTGCAGCTTCCTTCAATACTTGTGCACTAGATGAGTGAGTTGAGTGTGTTTCTAATTGAGGTGTTGGCCTCTCTTATTTATACAATCTGTTAGGTGTGAACATAAGTGTCCTTTCACTGGTAGGGTTGACTTCTCATTCTGGGTGGTCAGAACCACCTTTATTTAATCTGGGGGCCAACTTCTCATTCTGCCTATTACAATTAGGGTTTGACCAATCCGCAAAAGGGGATTTGGTCAATTATAATGCCCGACATGATCAATCCACAAAAGGGGATTGATCTAATCAATCAAAAATATATTTTATCTTTATCCACAAAAGGGGATAAGAATATTCTTTGCAGTTACACAACATTTTAACATAATATGGGAGACATTATACTAGATCTAGGATTTGAAGTTAATGTATTACCAAAGAAGACATGGTAGTGCATGGGAGAGCCAACATTAGGATATTCACCTGTTCAATTAAAATTGGCAAACCAGCATAGAGTCTTACCAATAGGTAGACTGAAAGGAGTGAAAACCGACCTAGATGGAGTGCACACTAAAGAAGACTTCGAAGATATTGAAATAGTAGAAAACACAACACCTTACCCATCATTGCCTGTTCTGGATTGGGTGTTTGAAAACCAGGCCATAATCAAATTGAAAACCATGACAATGACATTTTATTCAGGAGAATACAGGTCCAATGTACCATTAGATCCATCCGAAGGGGAGAGGTTTGTAGAACCTACTTGCCTAGACCTAGAGGAAATCGACCAATTGTACAGAACAACTACGCGCAATGAGGATTACGTAAATCCAACTGCAGATGTGGTACTCAGTTGGCTAAGCATTAGTTCATGTGTGACAGACCCAGACACTGGTTTAGAGAACTGGCAGTAGAGGCTACACGAATTCTCCATGAGAAGATGTGCAAGAATAGACTGTGTAGTACTATGGGTAGGCACTGAAATCAAAGAACCACCCAGTTTTGCATGGAATAAACAATTTGGAAACATTATTGACATAGTATGAAGACACAGTGTTAGAGAACTAGAGACTATTATCACTTGACTTAGCACTCAAGGCCACACTCGCAAGATGGTGGGGTGCACACAAAGAGACAATCACAGATTGGTACCAATGTAAGAGGCTACTGCGCATAAGGTTTGGTACAGAATAGAAAAACAACAAGCAACAGAAGTATGATGGACACAGAGCACCAGAGGAACACTTGGAGGCATGTAGAATGCTATGGAAAATGACAACCCCAGAGGAATGGCCTCATCACTTCATACACACTCTAGAGGGCATACCAGCGAACCAGTATACAGACCAGGAGTTGCACAAAGGAACTGCGACATGGATGAAATTGCAACAAAGTTTTACAGTCACTTTCTCATTCGAGCACGAGAACCCCAAAATAGATGTTGTACTTAAACAGATTAGAGGAGTAATATTCATCAAATAACCATAAATAGAATTGATCACAGAATAACAACAACAGAATAAGTAGGCAGATAAGGAACTACTATCATGCTACCATGTATAGGAGGAAGCACCAGATGAAGAGGATCCTCGCAATCTTCAGATCAAAGAAGAAGAAGGCGAAATAGAGGTGGAAGGCCCACCACCTATAGAATCAAAAGTCATTTTCGTGTCGATCAAAGTAAATAAAGTTAACATTGGGATAGTCGAGCATCCCAAAATGGTGAGCATTGGAGATTACTAGGATGAGCAAACAATGGAAAGCATCATAGATTTTTTGCGCAAATAAAGTGACTTGTTCCCTACAACTTTTACAGAGATGAAGGGTATATCTGGAGAGTTAGGCGAAATGAATATACCACTCAGACCTGAAGCGAGACTTATTAGACAATGACCATATAGAATGAACCCCATATACAAACATAAATTCTGTAAGGTAGCTAGAGAGGTAGTGGGGGGGGCCAGAGGGCCCATAGTGATAATAGTAGAGGTCATTCAATGTAAGGTGGACTAGGTCCACTGTATTATTAAATAAGGCCCACTATGGTAGTTAGATATAATAAATGTAAGAGGACTTCTTAGAAGGTTCTACTTCTAGAAGATT